>JADKLZ010005465.1:7152000-7169361 GCA_021533235.1 Biomphalaria straminea | reverse complement strand
GCACGAACAGTCTGTCTCCATGCAGCACGAACAGTCTGTCTCCATGCTGTCTGATCTTGAGGGATTTCCTTCCACGTATTTGCGTTGATCCCTCTAGTCCTCAGAACTCTCTTTCAGGCGTCTTTCTAGGTTTATGTTGGGCGGTCCCTTTTTTTTCTGACTCCCTTCGCAAGCTCATCATAAAGGATGTCTTTAGATGTGATGGTATCCTGCCATTAACTCCTTTCTTCATTTATCCAAGAGATACTCAGAGAGTAGACATCGATAACAGGAGGACAGAGGACAAAGAGAGAAAAAGTGTGATAAAAGGAGAGAGAGAGAGAAAGATTGGGAGAAAAAGAGAAAAAGAGTGAGAGTTAGAAAGAAAGAGAGAGAAGGAGAGAGAGAAAGAGAGAGAAAGAAAAAGAAAGAATGAGAAAGAAAGAGAGAGAGAAAGAGAGAGAGAGAAAGAGAGAAAGAGTAAGAGAGAGAGAAAAAAAAGAGAACGACAAAGAATGAGGGGGAGAGAGAGACAGAGAAAGAGACAGAGAGAAAGAGAGAGAGTAAGAGAGAGAGAAAGAGAGAGAGTGAGAGAAAGAGAGAGAGGGAGATATCCGATGTCTTAAGTCATAGGAAGAGACTTACTTTGTCGATATCACATTTACACTAAACTTCAGATTATAAAGATTTGTCTTACCATCACGTGACCTACGTCCCCTAGTCTCGTTTATCAGCCTAATCCAATTAATTATCTACTGAAGGAAGCCGTAGACTTTGTCCACTATGTTTCAATCCCATTGGATAAGCTCCCCCTAACTCCCTGTCAGATTTTATCTCTCATTTTCCCCATGTGTTTCCTTCTAGCGAACTGATGTGATTCTAGTGTATCACACTGAATCTTACTACAGGAAACAAAAACTTTCTTTTTTTTTTTTGGGGGGGGGGGTCTAATACCATTACAGCTTGTACCACTAGTTCCTAAGGTATGGTTTTGCAGAAATTAACTTGTATAAAAGTCAATATTGAATTCTCAGTACGTTGGATTGATCTGAAGCAGAAGCGTCACTCTGTAGATGTCAACCGACGTTGTTAGGTAATGGTGTTAACAACAGACCCCTAATTACACCTTCAAAAAGAAAAAACAAACAACAATTAAAGACATTCTTATTTATAAACGCGCAATTCTTCTTGTATTTAGCAAAATGTTTCATCATTTATCTCATTGTTTAGATATTTATATAATAGTGTTAAAAAATTTATCCAGTAGTTAAGAAAATTATCCAATAGTTAAAATATTTATCACATTGTTTCAATATTTAACAAATTGTTCCAATATTTAAAAAAATTATACAACATTTCGCTAATTTTTCAAACGTCTAGCTGCCTAGCTAATTGTTAAAATATTTATCTAATTGTTCAACTATTTAGATTTTTTAAAAGTATTTAGCAAATTAAAAAAAAAAATTAATTGTTCAAGTATTTTCCTAATTGCTAAGAATATATTAATAGACTTGTCTTCGAATCCGAAGATTAGTGAGGAATACAGTGTTTCCCGTGGCTGTGCAGCCCCAGCTGTGACCTACATATTTTGCCACATCCAGGGCAAGCAAAACCAATTACTCCATAGAAGATGCCATCTGAAAACATTTTTCCCTATTTTGATGTTACCCCCTAATGAGTGAAATGCTTGTGGTTCGCATCTCTTGCACCAGGGCCGGTCCTAGCAATTGTAGGGCCCTATGCGAAACTGATTGCGCGGGGCCTAGTCTGTGTGGGAATAAGGTCAATAAGTGAAAATTAAGATTTTCTAGTAGAAAAGTAATAAATTGCGGTCAAATGTACTTGACTTAACGAGCCTTGTAACCTATGACACATTTATATGCCAATGACTATACAAGTAAATAAGGTATTGAAACTTCCGATTAAGGTGAATATTCGCCCGATTATTACATTTTATTACATGAAAGCTGAAATTGCCTTTTTTCTTTTATCGCGCGTAGGAGTGGCATTTTTCGCAATGAGTGACACCCACAAATGACCTTTTGTCTATTTTTCTGGAGATTTTTATGATTTTTCTGGAGATTTTAATAAATTCAGGAGATTTCTTGAATTTTTCGTATATATTTAGCAATTTAATAATTACACCTCGAATTTGCGTGGGGCCTAAGAAAGTGCGGGGCCCTCTGCGACCGCATAGGTTGCAGTGGCCTAAGACCGGCCCTGCCTTGCACCTTATTATTGACGCTGTTGAAGTGGAAGAGCTTTAATAGTTGTACCAAGGACAAACTAGTTCAATAGATTATCATCCTATGTAAAATGTTTTTGACCATTTCTTTTGAGGACCAGGGAAATAAACTCGTTCTTCGTCACCATGTTAAAATTGCTATCCCTCTTAATAATTGGTCTTACAAAAAGAATGACTTGCTAGTTCTGGATCAGTACCAGTGTATCTGTTACGTGCGCAGCATAGTGTGAATGGGGAATGGTGCCAATCCGTGCTGAAAGAGAAAGATCGAGAAGAATTCATTGGCCTCCTTCAGTCGTAGAACGACTATGGTTCATCTCACACACTTCCTCGTGTGGCTGTGGAGCCCTATTTTGGAGAGACACTCCCGTCCACAAGTATTGCAGGTAAAGGTGGTCTTCGCTACAGTGGTATAGGAGTTGGCCAGTTTCCGCGTTGTCCGCTTTTCTTCCAGAGCTGAGGCCCATGCTCTTTCGCTGTCCATAGCCTTCTTGGTCACTGTCTCTCTCCATCTGGTGCGGTCTAGAGCTATGTCTTCCCACTGGTCAGTATTGATGTTCACTGATTTGAGGTCGCGTTTTATAACATCTATGTAACGGAGGTGGGGGCGACCAGTTTTTCTTGAGCCAGACGCAAGTTGTCCGTAGAGGATGACTTTCGGTATGCGATTGTCCTCCATCCGGAGGAATACAAGAATGTAAACTGAGTTTTTATTGAAATATTATTATTTGTTAATCAATATTTAAGTATTCATAATCTATTATAAATGAGTCTGTTGGTGTATGATTAAGAGTGTCTTCTATAGTAGATTATGAAAACTGTAATCTTGATTAAAAAAAAACAATATGTCAATAACAGTATCCAAATATAAACAAATGTAGGTTTAGAACGTAGTTTATAGCTACAATGGAAACATTTAAAAAGAGCATTAAGATCATATTATATTATATGTCCATTTTTAACATGTATTGAAAGCAGCTACTTTACATAGTGCACACAACACCAGATCAAATACCAGCAGACTTGACCCCCAGGATAGCGTCATTCTTGATATTCAGTTTCACTGTCCAGCATTTCGTTTCACGAAAAATGACAAGCCAAATATAAAAAAAAAGAAAATATTTACATATATATACATATTACATTTTGGCCTATTTACTTACTTCTTGGTGATGATATGTCAGACAACCGATATCACGGTGACCAGACACTGGTTTGGGTTATTTTAACCCTACCTTGGAAACTTGAAACAATGAAATAGATAATTGGGGATCAACCGTTCTAATTTCTGGGTTGTTTTTTTTTTTTTTTTTTAAAACCGTACTGATAATGACGTCATTTCCTTATAAATCTATCTGTTTGTTCCCAAGAGTACAAAGTCATCATGACAACGTTAATTTGACGATACAGGATTTAGGTCCAGCCTACACAAGCAATAGATTAGCCCCCCCCCCTTTTCCTCTTTCTTGGGGGTGGTGGCAGTTGAAATCGAGCGAGCTTTTTATGAATTATTATGATTTTAAGTTAATGATGTATTAAATACTTCTTAATTGTACATTAATTTCAACCCTCTAGCATGGGCGTAGCTAGGAATCTGATATCATTTGGGGGCTCGGGGGTCAATTGTTTGGGGGCCCCTGCATTTTGCGAAACATTTAATGCTAATGTAAAAAAAACACTCATTTGGGCGAGCCTCGAGTAAAGCCCGGGGAAATTTTCAAATATATATGGCTCCTTCTGTCTCGGAAGACAATGGATGGCTCCTTCTGTCTCGGAAGACAATGGATGCGCCCAGATGAGTCGCTCCTTCTGTCTCGGAAGACAATGGATGCGCCCAGATGAGTCACTGGCTTTGGTTACGTCTTGAGATAGGGGAGAATCTGGAATGACTGATCAAGCCGATTCTGGAGAGGCATAGTTTGCCAAAGTTCATGCATATATATTTATCTGTTATAGGGCAAATCGACAGGGCAGATTTCTTTTTCTTTCTCTTGGCTGAGACAGCTTCATTTTTTTTGCATTCAGCAAAGTTCGTAACAGCACTCACAGTCTGTCTCCATGCTGTCCGGTCTTGGGCTATCTTCTCCCGCTTACTTTTGTTGATGCATATCTACTATATAAAGTACAATGTAAGGAGTATGTATGTATGTAATGTTATGTATGTTCTTTATAGAAATCAAGACAAAATGGTCAATCTTAATGAAACTTGGCATGAACGTTCCTTGGATAATAGTGGTTCTTAGGATATGCAAGGTTGCCCTTCAATCAAATTTAACTCTTTCTCTCCTAACTGACGATACCAAAGTTGAATCCACCAGAATGTGGTAAATAGTTACGGAGAGAAAGAGTTAAGTCAATGACCTATATTTAACTATTTCAATAGAAGAGATGCATTTTATTATAGAACGAAACAAAAAAAAAATGAAAAAACAACCGGATGAAAACATATATATTATTTTTCTTCTATTTTCAGCCAATTTTAAGCAGTTCGAGATATTTTTAAAATTGAAATGTTATTTATGTATTTCAACAATGAAAACTGTGACTCTATGTCGTTGGAAACCAAAGCAGAGAGTCTAAACATTACATATTGTCATTCTGTCTATTAAAACATTTCTTTAGCTTCTTCCCAAACCCATATGTCAGTCGTTTTTTTTTCCATTGTTGTGTCTATTTTGTTGTTGTTGTTGTTTTTTCTAAAAATAATTACAGAATAAGAAACATAACTGCTTTCCATGTCTGTGTATTTTAATAATGAAATATATTTTCATAAAAGATGGGGTTACAGTTCGTTGAATGGTATTATATCCCCTGTCCTCTTATTGATGACGTTCTTGTCAGCAATGATGATTCGATTGTGGAGTAAAAGAGGGATAACTATTGGTTATTATTATTTTTAAAAAAATTAGAGATCAGATCATGTGTGGGTTCTTTCATTACTTTTGAAATAAGCATGAAATGTAAAACCTTGCATGGCTGTCTACTTGTGTAGGTGGTGCATTTCATTGGTGAAGCTACAGAATGTCAAAAGTTTCAAGTGTCTGTGTACATTCGTCTCTGACGCAATAGTCCCAAACCTGAGCTCTTGTTTGGCCTTGTTTGGACAGACCGCAACTTCAAATGCAGAGTCAGGAATTTTCTCACAAATAATATCAATCTGAATATTAGTATATAATACTTCAATAAGTAATTTTATATTTAGTGTTTATTATAATTAAAGTATTTCAAATTCAGGTATTTGTTACAATGTAGTTTTTGTTCTGTGAGAAATGGTCAATATTGGGCGGTCTCGTTTCTTTTCTTTGATCAAAACTAGAATGGCCCGGAAGTACCGTTTTCCTTATATAACTTTTGCATTTTTCAGTTGTTGTTGTTTTTTTTAATTAAACATTATTAGGCTGTGAACACAGACCTATATATAATATATATAAGTCTGTGGCTTTGAATTCAAGTGTCCCTGATTAAGAAAAACTATTTTGTACAAAAATACGTGGAGCTGGGATCGAACCCGAT
This sequence comes from Biomphalaria straminea, assembly GCA_021533235.1. Lineage (NCBI taxonomy): Eukaryota > Metazoa > Mollusca > Gastropoda > Planorbidae > Biomphalaria > Biomphalaria straminea. Next base: position 7,163,624 of record JADKLZ010005465.1, on the reverse strand, counting down.
AGTGGCTACAAAAAGAAATGACAGGAAACAAGCTTGTGAAACTACATATTTACAGTAATTTATTTGACGAGTCTTTTAATCATGATGTATGTATTTTATTTAGGACTAGCTTATTGCAATACCCTGCATTCTCCGATACACAATTTCACACACACACACACACAGATTGTGTTATAAATCTCACAATTTTGTGTCTGTTCTAGTTTCCTAATGTTTTTTTGAGTTAAGGGATCGTGTTTTCTCCTGATTTTTTCTAGCAGCCTATCTGAGACATTGTCCAAAATAATGCTATGCTTATAAATTAAAAAAAAAAAATCGCACGGCTGAATTGGTCCTAGTGCTGAAAAATAGATATATAAGTAGAAGTATATTCAATATTAATAGATGGTAAATCTACTAGTCTTATCTATAGGCCTACTAGCTATAGAGGTTTTCTAAATCTAGATATAGACTCTGTATTTATAATAATCTAGATAGTAGATGTATTGGATCTAATAATTAATAAACTTTAGTCAGATAGACATAGATCTAGTCTAGTGACAATCTATTCCAGTGATTCCCAGGGCGGTCTATATAGACTCTCCCCCCCCCCTGCTTAGCCACTGCGCCCACCATATCCTGTTTTTGGATGTCCTTATCCAGTAGGACATCGTTGGAGATAATGGATATAACACCCTCGTTAACCGTAGGCCATATAAACAGATGACCTATCCATCATCTGTCACGAAAGTTGCAAGGTCTAATAGGGGAACCTTTTAAATTTTTTTTACTTATAATTAACAAGCTATTAACTAGTGTAATACCTTTAGTAAAATCACTAAATTTAGAAAGTCTTCAAAATAGAAGACTTAAAAGTAAAGTAGCAATTATACATAAAACACTGAACCATAATTTTCAAATAAAAAAACAAAATTTAATGAAATAATCAGAAAGACACAAAGATAACATTAACTATAAGGGTTACATTTTCTAGAACAAATTTGTACAAAAGCTCCTTCTTCCCTAGCGCTTTGAGAGCATGGAATGTGTTGCATGAGCTAGCCAGGAAAACCAGTGACTTCGCAGAATTTAGGTCATTGGTTAATATGCATGACTAAATACATGACGCATAGGACGTAAGCATCTTCTTTTTTGAAGTAACGTCTGTATCATATAAGATAAGATCTTCTTCTTCTAGCCAGCTTTATTGCTGCTGAGTTGTGAGCTCTTTTGCAGACTGTGCCAAGGAAAAAAGTGTGCTGTTTTTTTCAGTTGTTTAGCACTGCCATACAGGGTATTGGTTATGTTGAGCTGCAGTGGTATTAGGGTCTGCCTAAGGTGGATTAGGATGGGACATTCAAAAAGGATATGGTTTACGGTTTCATAAGGGTGGGTGAAGTGTCTACAAAAGGGGGGGGGGTTGTGGGGTTTATTTTATTGAGATGATAATTTAAATGAGGTGTATGTCCTGTTCTTAGTTGGAAGATTGCACATTGCTCTTTGCGGGGTAGGAAGTTAATGCTGTCCAGTTTGTTCAATTTTTTGCACATGGCTCTGCCTAGGGCCTGTCTTAGGCCACTGCAACCTATGCGGCCGCAGTGGGCCCCGCACTTTCATAGGCTCCGGCGAGTTGTAGGTTTAAATTATTAAAATAAACCATGTTAACTTAATATTAAAGGGTTTCGGGGATTCTCCTGAAATCGTAGAAGGTACGTAAAAAGTCATGAAAATATCTTAAAATTATTTAAATCATCTGAAAACTGATGCAAATCTACATCAAAACAGACAAAAATGGTTATTTCTGGGTATCATTCAATATGAGAAATAGCAATCCTACTAGCTATAAAAAAGGCATTGTCTGCTTTCATTCAATAAAAATGTAACAATAAGGCGAATTTTAACCAAAAACAAGAAGTTGAAATTCTTAATTTACGATAGTAGTCACTGGCATAAAAAAATATAGATTTAAATCGATCTCGACCGCTTAAAAAAAACAACAAAAGCCATATTTTGCTAGTCAGTAGTAAATCTAAAAGACATCTGAATGTTTATTCAGCTTTTTGTTGGAAAACTACTATCTACTGTAGACGTCTCGTAAAGTTAATTTGACATCGATTTTGTACTTAGTAAAGTATGAATAAAATGCAAAGACGAAGTTATTTTCTCGTACAAAATCCTAATTTTCACTTATTATCCTTATCACAACCCAGAATAGGCCCCGCGCAATCCGTTTCGCATAGGGCCCCGCAATCTGCAGGGCCGGTCCTGGCTCTGCCTGTGTTTCCTGTCGCCCATTGGTTTAGCCACTCCTCTTTGTGGTTGTTGATTAGCATTGACCTTAGGGTGAGGTAGTTGACAGGTCTATCTGGTTGTTCTATAGATGATCCTGCCTTTGAGAGCTTATCTGCCCTTTCATTTCGCATGACACCAATGAGTTCAGGGATCCACTGTAATATGATGTTGATGTTTAATTTGGTCATCATCTGGTGTATTATCATTTTTAGTGTTGTCAACTCTCTTGGGCTTTTTTATGTGCTGCTGTTAAGTGCTTGAAGAGTGGATTGTGAGTCTGTAAAGACAACAATATCTGATGGTGCTTGTATTCCTTCATGTAATTTATTTTCGACTGTCTGCAAAGCTATGGTAATTGCCTCAATTTCAGCTTGGAAGTTTGAGCAGTAGTCGCCACAGGGTGCACTAATTTCAAAGTGTTTATTTTTGGGGAAGACTAGGAAGGCACCAAGGCCAGCATTGATGGTGGCTTTGAAGGCTAGTCCGCTGGTGTATATATGGATGGTTGTTTTTGGATAGCTTTCAATTGTTTCAAGCGTGCCTACTTTGAGCTCCAGTGGACTTGATTCTTTTTTAAGACTTTTATTTATTAAATGTGTTTTGATTGTTGATTGCTTATAGTTAAGTCCGGGAGTTATGTTTGGGAATCTGGTAATTTTTTATCTGTTATTGGGTAGATGGTGTTCTGGGCTAGTTCGTCAGTAAGTTGAATCAGTGTTCTTTGATTTTTTGGGTTGTTTTTCCTATTTCTCTGTGTTAATAATTTATTTGGATGGTCGTCCTCCAACCTTCTGTATCTCTCAATAGCTTCAAATGCTTCTCTGTTGCGCCTTAGCTTAAGAGGTTCAATATTTGAGTCTATTTCACAGGCTGCTGAGGGATGGTTCTCGTACCTTAACTGCTAGGTGTTTTATTATGTTTAATCTCTGAGATGCCTTTTCTTTTAAATCAGGCATAAAGTATTTTAGGGACAGTCTTTGGTCTAATTTTACACCAAGATAAGTTGGATTTTCTTCTTTATTTATTGGCTGTGAGTCTATTTTTAGGATGTAGTTTATTTTTGCTATTTTTTGTTGCTGTGGCTGAAGATTGAATAAACTGACTTCTCTTTGTTTATTTCCATTTTCCATACTTTTGAAAACGTGGAGATAGTTGTGAGGGCTCTGTTTAATTTGGATCTAGTCAGCACTGGATATTTCTCTGTTGTCCAAATTAGGAGATCATCTGCATAAAGTGCTTTATTGACTGAGATGAGGTCTGGGAGGTCATTCATGAAGATTAGAAAGAGTGTACAGCTAAGGGCTGATCCTTGCGGTAGGCCTTCTTCCAAACTTTTTTTTTTACTAGAGATGGCACCTTCAAATAGGGTTTGGATGGTTCTGTTTTTCAGGAAAGCCCTGATACAGATGTACATTCTTCCATGGATGCCCATTTTTTTCATCTTCAAAAATAGACCTTTTCTCCACACTCTATCATAGGCTTGTTGCAAATCTATAAATACTGTTGTAGTGTGTTTGTTTTCGTGGAACCCTTCTACTGTGTCCTGGATATTTTGCCAATGTTTGATGTTAGAGATGTTGGTCTAACTTTTAGGGTCTCCTGGTGGTTTATTTTTCTTTAAAATGGGTATTAGATAAGATAAGATAAGCGATTTGAGAACATAGCAATAGACTTTAAGGAAGAGAAAACACACACACAAACATATACAATAGTGTAATGTTTTAACTGCCTAGCCCTAGAACATACGCTTATAGGGCGCACCAATGCACCATTAGATATGGAACGTACACTTTTAGATAGATACACTTTACTTACACCAGGGATGGTAGATAAAAGGGAAACTGAAGAAGATCATGAAAGCGGATTGTCGAATTATTCTGTGTTTTTCAAATCATAATAAGACCAGCAGCAATGTATGCAAGTGAGACCTGGATACTAACTAAGACATCTGAAAATTTAATAAATACTTGGGAACGAAAAATTCTTAGAAAAATCTATGGTGCTATACAGCATGAAACAGGGTGGAGGACACGCACTAACCATGAGATATATCATTGTATGAGGACCCACCAATAGTGACAGAAATAAAAAAAAAGAACAGACTAAGTTGGGCAGGTCACCTTGAAAGAATGTCAGATAACAGAGGAGCAAAAATCGTATACCGACAAAAACCAAAAGGCAGGAGACCCAAAGGCAGACCCCGAATGCGATGGATTGATGATGTGGAAGTAGATCTGCAACAGCTTGGGGTTAGGGTGTGGAGACGAAAAGCCCAGGAGAGATCTGAATGGAAGGATGTGTTGAAGCAGGCCAGAGCCCTCCATCGTCTGTGAAACTATTGGCATGGATAGATGTTTAAAATGCTATTTAAAACTGATATTTGTTTGTTATTATCTAATGATGTATTGTATAAATTATAAAATTCCATCACTCAAATCAGAAGAAATCTATAAGTTTCATTACGAGTTTCTAATTCTGCAAAAGTCTCTTGTAATTCTATTCTAAGTATTTACGATTTCATTTTTTAATTGAAAAAAAAAAAGTAAAAAATATCTACATAATCAGGATAGCTCTGAAATCCCTTTGTTGAACTTTCACATTTCAAGGGAGAGTATTGAGCTTTATTTATTTCGAAATAATTTTAACACATTATTTCCCCTTCTAGTGTGAATTAAAGGGGGAAAATCGCGACTAGTTTGTGTTGTACGCCCGCCAAGAAACAAGAATTCACCATATTTTTTAGCGTTTTAAAATCACATGCAGTGGATAATGTAAACCAAAAACATACCGTTTTTTGTTGTGGTTGTTGTTTAAATTAAATTTTCTAACTTTTTTTAATTTCCTATATAGCATACAGAAGCTTTTACATACATACTCTGCAAATTATAGCACATAGAAACTATTTTAGACCTCAGTTTAGGAACTACACATCAATATACACATATGCAATTAAAATAACCTTCTAATTATATTAGGAAATCAAAGACCTGCTAAGCCCGTTAATTTTTTACGTAGGCAGCTTTATATTGTTTTTTTTTAATGGCCGAACAACCGCTTCTTTTCTTTCTTTGAATTTAGTAAACGGGCCCATATTTTAACGATCAACCCGTTATCAGCCAGTGAATTAGTGTATGTGTTACCAGGGCCGGTCTTAGGCCACTGCAGCCTGTGCGGTCGCAGTGTCCCCGGGCTATCAAAGGCCCCTCTCTAATTCAAGGTGTAATTATTAAATAGCAAAATATAAACGAAAAATTCCTGGAAATCTACTGTATTTATTAAAATCTGAAAAACTCTTAAAATTTTGATCTCCAGAAAAATAGACAAAATTGTCATCTGTGTGCGGAAAACGCCAAACCTACGCGCGATGAAAAAAAAGGCATTGGCAGATTTCATGTAATAAAATGTAATAATCGGACGAATTTTTACCTTAATCGAAAGTTTTAATACTTTATTTACTTTTAAACACAGTGGCATGCTTTTGGTTACAAGGCTCGTAAAGTTCAGATCGCAATTTTTAACTTAGTAAAGAATGAATAAGATTCAAAGTCGATTTTACTTTTTTTCTTATACAAAATCTAAAATTTCACTTATTATCCTTATTCCCACACAAACTAAGCCCCACGCAATCAGTTTCGCATAGGGCCCCGCAATTGCTAGGACCGGCCCTGTGTGTTACTATGAAATTTCACGGCCTGCTCTCTCTTTTCTTCTCTGTCTCTTTTGAACCCCTTATTTTTTTTTTTAACCCTCGCATCGTAATTTCTCCGACATAGATTTTTGACTTGATTTCAAAAGTTTCGCTTCAGAATGAGACCCCATCACATCCACGCACTCATGATTTTGGCCCGTTATGTCCAGTAATCAGTTATCCGCTCCGCCACCCCTCCCCCGCCAGCAATAAAAAGTTAGTCCTTCTATGACTTCTCTTCGGCTTCTCAATTCAAACTATATTTTATTTTGCATTTTCCGAAGGCACCAATGGAATTCTACATCCGAGTTTGTGTCTCTACACTTATTTTTGCATTGTCTTTTATTAATTTAAAAAATAGGAAATATGAATTCGATCTTACTTTGTTTTTTTTTTTTTTTTTTTACCGCTTTTTAATGTAACGAGATAATAGATCTATCTTTTGATCTTTTTTATGCTATTAGGTTTAGTTATTTTTTTTCTTTTTTGTCATTGTCTAAAGGTAAGTGGAAGTTACGTATGGTGGGAAGCGTGGTCGAGAGGCTAAGTGCGGCTTGAGCTTGGCTTGGCTTGGCTACCTAGTAGGGGGCTCGAGGTTCGACACCCGACTTGGGCAGAGTTGTGTTTACTGAGCGCCCAAAGGCAGCACGGGAAACCATTTCCTAGATACCCCCTCCCCCCCCACCGGTCCACAAATGAGATTGGACCAAAGCGCTCTGAGCATGCTATAAGCATGAAAGTAGCGCTATATAAAAGCTATAATAATAATAATGACAAGTTTTAAAAGTTCACTCAGATGAAAATAAATATTATACAGGAAGCCCTATTTTTGTGCTATCTTTTTAACACTTTTTGTATAGACTGCGTCCTTTTAAAGAAATACCAAAATAAACACAAAGGTTTGAGAGAAAGATTGCGGTTTTTCGCTATTATCGGTCGTCAGGCTGCGAATCTGTCAAAATCGGTTCATAGCAAGCGTCTAGGAGGTAAAAGGAATGTGTGCGAAATTTTATGACAATGCGTACCGCAGTTTAACAGACTTCTTGGTCAATGAGTGAATGGTAAAAAAAACTTTTTTCACACTTTAAAAAAAAAATCAACAGCTTGGTATTAGTATCACACTAATTAATTGAACTAATTTTTTACCGTTTGATGATCGATGAAAACATATATCTATTCATTTGTCCATTGTCAAAGTACACCATACTGCTGCGCTCTTATACATACACCGTTAATGCTTACATTCATAACAAATAATTAGCTATATCTTTATTTGAAAACAAAAACAACTACAAAAATGTTAATAATTCTACAAAAAATATTTTAATGAATCATTTCAGATTACAATATATCAAAAATATATAATAGGGTTACATAAACTATTGTAATGTATATGTGTAAAAGTGTACAACGACATGAACATATCCAATAATGTAAATTAAACCTACAAATAAGGACAATTCTTCTTTTCAGTATCACCTTACTACATTGACTACCGAAAAATTCAATAATAATGAAATACCTTACATGCTTAATTTAATGTATATTATATATATATATATATGTATGTATATATATATATATATATATATATATATATAGATACATATGTGTGTGTGTATGTGTGTATTATATCATTGTAAGTAAGTGTAATATAAATAAATTGGCAGCATAAGATAAAAAGATTTAACATAGGTAAACTTTAGAAGTACAATATTGTAAAGATCCAGTTTTAAATGGATTATATATGTATATACATATGTGTGTGTGTAAATATGGACAATTGGTTTAAACATAAAAACTACTACTAGATTATTAGAAGGAAACAGATATTGTATTTATTTTACACAACATGTTGAACATGTTCATATGAACTTATTTTTTCAAATTTAATATCCTATGCTGTCATTAGCTTGGTCATTTCGTATATTACAATGTACATATATAATATGTCAGGATTAGAATATTCTGTCTCGAGACATGGATACATATAATTACATGAATGAAATGTCTGTTAAACCGATAAGATGACACTCTTTGTCACCATGTGGGCGAGTTCATTGAACATAATACTGAACCACATAACACTGTTCTGTTCTGGACATGTCCGCTTTAAATTACACATGAAATCTCACCATGACAGAAAACGCTCTTTATAACTTCAATATTGAAGAGGTTTTTTTTTTTTAAACGACAAACTTTAAAATGTCAAGGACACCTAAATTGAGTTTCGCAATTGCCAACTAAAGTTTAAACTTACAAAGAGAAGAGGTTATGAAACATAATTCTACAGTGCTAAAATGTACTCACAATTAATCACGTACATAAAAAAAAACATAGTTTATCAACACTTTATTTTAGTACACTGGAAGCACCGAAAAGCTTGTTTTTTAAAGCTTTCCGCCATGTCAGAAAATCTCAAATAAAACACTGAACACCATATTGCACCAGCGAGGTGGAGTCTTGAAAAATAAACTAGTATTCACAACAAAAGAAAATGCCAGACATTCATTCGGTATTTTATTTGCGATATAAAATGTGTAGATGGGAATTCCATGAAGTGGATTTCATTGTGAGTTACAATGTACGGAGTCACTTGATGGTATCAGTTGATGTAGTCAGTTTCCAAGTTAACTTGTCTTTTCTCTGGCAAAATTAAATAAATAAATAAATTATAAATATAAATATATTCAACAAATAAAACGGGACAAGATAAAGGCCTTATTGATTGTTAACCACTTCTTTTGTTTTAAACCACTGTTTCCCCAAACTATGTTGCAGTACCGCTAGGCCTGAGAAGGTGAACCACGAACTACTGGAATAACTAACTAGTAGCCCACCAAGTGAATTAACATATCTAAAAATAAATTAAGCAATTTCCGTTAAGGACAAAGTGTGGGAACCACTGTTTTAAACCATTGATATGATCTAGTAAAGAAATAAAATGAAATAAAAAAAACAACAACAAAAGACTTTCTTCTGCAATACTGAACACGTACAGAAAAGATATATAATGAAATACATAAAGAAATTTATAAAGAAATACAAAGAAATTTATAAATAAATAAAGAAAGTTATAAAGAAATACATAAAGAAATTTATAAAGAAATGCAAAAAGAAATTTATAAAGAAAATATACTGGATCCTTATTAATCTTAATGTTTCATTTCTTTTTGAACACTATTAAAACCCACATGGACATTATAATTAGAGTGATGATAATAATTACGCAACAAACTGCCATGTTGTTATTACCTAAGCATCCTAATGATAGTCAAAGAACTTACTATGAAATTCTGGCTTGTCAAAGGCAGGGTTGAAGTACTGGGGTGGCTGTGTTGGTGTCTTCTTGAGGCGCCGCCTTCTCACAATACAAACAGTGACGATGATGGCAGTGGCTAGAAGCAGGACACCCAAACCTACGCCGACACCGATGCCTACTTTCGTGCCTACATCTGTATAGCAACATTTGCAATTAAAACAGGAGCTATAAGAACAAGCTTTTATTCAGCTCTAGAGGGGGGAAGAAAGGTGTACAAAATGGTTTTAAAAAAATATTTTATTTGCATTTGCGATTTGAAAAATAGTCTTCTCAGGCTTCTTAACTCTTTCTCTCCGTTATTATTTAACACCTTCTGATGAAATCAACGTTGGTATCGTCAGTTAGGAGAGAAAGAGTTAAGCGTACGCAGTAACAACTCTTCTAGCGAAGAGACTATAAACATGGACATTTTGATAGCTATTTATTGTTTTTATTTCATGCTTGTGTTCAATAAGCCATAGATGGCAGCCTAACGTAAAGGAGATTTTTTCAGTAATGTATTACCAATAGTTAATTTACTAATTGGTGAATTTTGTATTGATGCTTGTGTTGTCAGAGGGCGCGGTGGCTGAGCGGTAAAGCGTTTGGCTTCCGTACTGGAGGTCCTGGGTTCGAATCCTGGTGAAGACTGGGATTTTTATTTCAGGATTTTCGGGCGCCCTTGAATCCACCCAGCTCTAATGGGTACCTGACATTAGTTGGGGAAAAGTAAAGGCGGTTGGTCGTTGTGTTGGCCACATGACACCCTCGTTAACCGTAGGCCACAGAATCAGATGACCTTTACATCATCTGCCCTATAGACCACAAGGGCTGAAAGGGGAACTTTGTGTTGTCACGTAGAAGAAATAATTGTGAAAAATTTCAGCTTGAACCGAAATTTGGTGTCGGATAAATAACATGTACAAATTTTTGTCCAGAGAGGCCGATACACAGATAGTCAAACAGTGTGTGTTGATATAAGCGTTAATAATTTTTTTTTTATGTTTTAATAATTTCCTACTGTTAGCTTTCCCTCTCTTCGTAGTGGAATGAAAAAAGTTCAAAGAAAAATGTTCCTAGACATTTTATTTTTATCTTTTGTAAAAATCAAAATCCCAATAAAAAGCTATTGGTTTATTTATTGTTCAGTGTGATTTAGCTTAACATTAAGCCGAATTAAGCGTCGCATACGTTTTAGTATCAATAAAACAGTTCGCAATGGCATCAAATATTTTTTTGGGACAAAGTACGTAACACGGCTAAAGCGCGAATTCCCGTACTTGACTCAAATGTTTCTTTATATCCACTAAGGCAGCGGTTTTTACGCTCGGCGACCCACTCTGCCCCCCCCCTCCAACACACACATATACAGCAATAGAAGTATAGAAGAATAGACAGAATAGACAATAACAATCCATATTTTCGATTATCTTTCGATGATAGGCGACGTCAGGCAAATCGTCAATCAAGCCCCAAGAGGGTCGAGATCCCTTCACTAAGGAGCCGATTAAATAATAATAATAATAATAATAATATCAGACGAATAACAAACATATAAACACACTTCCGCCTAACGCCCTCCCCACCATTAAAAGAAAGGTTAACTCTGATGGTGTTTTTTTTTTTTTTGCACTGTGACTTGGCTACTTAGTAGAAGTTTGACTTTCCAAACTAAACTAAAGTTTCATATCACTGTAAACGAAAATGGAAGTTGATGGCTACACTCACCATCACCACCGGAAGTGGGCCCGACTGTTTCCTCCTTGATGACATTGAACTTGACGTCCACCGTTCCAGCCTCGTTCTTGATGTTCAGATTGTACGTTTTGGTTTCTCTTGTATGGGCGTCGTAGATGGTAACGCTGACCTGTCCGAAGGGCGGGGTCAGCTTTGTATACGTGACTTCATGGCGCACTGAAAGGTCCGTGAAGACATTGTCTTTCTCTACTTTGAGGATGTACTGCGTGGGTTCAGGGTAGCCATAGATTATAACGGTAAACTTGGTGTTGGAGTCAACAGAAATACGCACCTCTTTAGACTCGTTTTCGTACTTGGCCTCAGATGGCAGCAAACGGGGTTTACCTGGCAACATTGAAGATAATAATTCAAGTCTACTATCTATTTATCTATCTATCTATCTATCTATCTATCTATCTATCTATTTATCTATCTGTCTATCTATCTTTTCTTCTATCTATCTATCTTTCTTTCTCAATCAATCAATCAATCTATTTATCTATCTATCTATCTATTTATCTATCTATCTATTTATCTTTTCTTCTATCTATCTATCTTTCTTTCTCAATCAATCAATCTATCTATCTATCTATATATTTATCTATTTATCTATCTAGCTATCTATAT
>JADKLZ010005465.1:7130576-7145407 GCA_021533235.1 Biomphalaria straminea | reverse complement strand
CTGTCTCCATGCATTTGTATGACTTGTTTACTGTCTCCATGCATTTGCTTTGAATCGAACTGGTAGAGCATACATAAAAAAGTGTAGTGTTAAAAAAGGGACAATCCAAAAAAAAAAAAAAAACATTACCTGCACGGTCTGACACGCAAGCTAAAAGTATTAAGTACAGCTTACCCGGGTAACGCTTCTCAGCCTCATTATGACGCCCGGATGGAAACGCTCGTTAGAGGATACGATTAGGCCAATAGAGAAGCAAAGCTAAACTCATCATTCGATTCCCTAAGTATCGTGTTCTTAGCATTGGCTGAAATGGAAGAGCCCCTACAATCAAATCACTATCCACAGACTGTTTATCAAGGGGCCGTTAAAAGGCGCACAACGAATGGTGTATAAGAAGAAAAAGCACCAAGTCCAGCTGCTAGGCATACACCAATGCAAACAAACAAAATTGCTATCATTCACGTAAATGTGAAACAGGTCCCTTATGATTGTCGTAGGAAGGGCGGAGTTCCAGAGAAGAGAGAGAAGAGAGAGAGAGAGAGAAAGAAAGAGAAAGAGAAGAAAGATAGAAAGTATTCAGGACTCACAATGTATTTTTGTATACCCAAAAATTCGTAATTTATCTACAGGATATATTAGATCTATATGCCTTACACATAGACATAAATAAATATAGACTGGCCGATAAGAGAGTTTTATGAAACAAAACACTTGTGCATTGCGATTGTGTGTACTTTATTTTATGTCTATAACTTTTGTCGATGATTGCGCCCTGCTAGCTCACAATAAAAATGACCTCCAGAATGCGGTAACCGAATTTGCCTACGCTGCCGCCTCTTTCGGTCTATCTATAAACCTCGGGAAAACAGAAGTCATGTTCCAGAAGTCACCCAATGAAACATACTCAGCACCAAGGATCACAGTAAACGGACAGCCCCTTAACGTGGTAGATCACTTCACATATCTGGGTAGCATAGTGTCAAATGACGCCTCAGTTTCAAGGCCAGGGCCAGTAACGCCTTTGGACGCCTGCAGGCGAGAGTTTGGAAGAACAAATCGCTTCGCCTACCTACAAAAATAAATGTCTACCAGGCGGTGGTTCTCTCAACCCTTCTATATGGCTCTGAGACATGGACACTATATAGGAAACAGCTAAGACTCCTTGAGCGCTTTCACCAAAGATGCTTGCGCTCCATCATGGACATACGATGGCAAGACCGCACTACAAACAGCGATGTCCTTGCGAAACCGGTATGGACAGTATAGAGTATAGAGGGACTTCTTATGATCCGACAGCTACGCTGGGCAGGGCACGTATCCCGTATGGGAGACGAACGTATGCCAAAGGCAGTCTTTTTAGGTGAGCTAAAAGGTGGTCGACGTAACAGAGGCGCCCCACGGAAACGCTTCAAAGACCAGCTTAGGCGTCAACTTTGCTTGGCTGACATAGAAGAGAGCACCTGGCTGCATGCGGCGTCGGAACGAGACAGCTGGAGGTCACTCACGAAGGCCGCGGGATACACATTTGAGACCAAAAGAAAATCTGCCGCCGAGGACAAACGCAGACGACGAAAAGAAACTCTAAACCGACCACCTGAGGACAATGGTTTTGCTTGCCCTGGATGTGGCAAAATATGTAGGTCACAGCTGGGACTGCACAGCCACGGGAAACACTGTATTCCTCACTAATCTTCGGATTCGAAGACAAGCCTATTATTATTATTATTATATTTTTTGTTTAATCTTTAAGACAAAAGGTATACAATTTTTAAATTTTTCATAATTCGGAAATCCGAATTCAATAGATATAGACATGTTTTCAAGTTACATAAAGTTACTTCCTTTTTCCAGTCTATATTTATTTATGTCTATGGTCTTACATCAAGTCTAATTATCTACAAGATGTATTATCTTATAAATGACAAGCGTTCCTTCACAAGAGAAGATGATATCATTAATAAGGTCAATCTTGTTAATAAGAGACTGAAACTCTGCAAAGTCATTGGTTTTCCTGGCTGATTCAGGCAACCCATTCCATGCTCTAACAGCACTTTGGGGAAGAAAGAGCACTTGTACAACTTCGCCCTGGTTTATGGAATAAGAAACCTGCCTCTATCTTTCTGTCTTTCGGAGTATTTCAATAATTTTTTTTAAATATTATTTTTACTTTGAAGCTCAGTATTTGATGCTAAATCTAGATCTGAAGACCCTACAAGCCTAAAATAAGGAAGGATAGCTCCTACTACAAATTATTTATTTTCTTTTATAGAAATCTTTTTCATGTCTAGAATCTGAAGTACCAAAATTGCTGATTTCAATACATTTCTATGAGGGGCTTTCTTTGGCTCCTCTCATCTATGTATGAAAAGAAATATATATAAGCCTATATATATATATATAAATAAATAAATATATATATATATATATATATATATATATATATATATATATAAAGCAAGCTCCCACTATCCCCCCCCGATCCCCTTCCCCCCCCCCCCATTCAATGTCCTACCCTGATACAAACGTTCACATAAAGATCCAACACAAAAGACTGTAGACGTAGGGAAAGAGGTATAAAAACTTTGTACATAACTTCCTGGTCTTATCATGCATAAGTCTGTTCCATTGAAACAGACCAACAAAAGGGAAGCGCCTATTCGCAATAGTAATGTTAACCGAATGTAAAGAAGCCAAGTGTCTTTTAAGACTAAAAATAGCAAACAACAGCTACAAAGAAACCGAATTGAATCGACTTTGTTCTTGTTATATACTATAAAATAAGTATATAAAGAATAAACAACTTTACAAAAGCTACAATAATTAATTAATATAAAGTATAACCTATTAAAAAACGCAGAAAGACACACATGTATAAACAGTATTCTTATTCCATATGCTGAGAGACATATATATCAAATCTTTTTCTTCCCTAGAACTTTCAGACCATGGAATGTATACATTAAATCAGACAGGAACATTAATGACTTAGCACTACAAGTTACAAGTACTAGCATACATGTATCTCTCTCTCACTATCTCTTTCTCTCTCTCTCTCTCTCTCTCTCTCTCTCTCTAGCTCTCTAATAACATATATCTTTTCTGTCTCATTCTCTCTCCCTTTCTTTCTCTCTCTCTCACTTTCTCTCTCGCTCTCTTTCTTTATCTCTCTCATTTTCTCTCTCTTTCTCTCTCTCTCTCTCTCTCTATCTCTCTAGCTATTTCTATTTTTCTCTGCATAATTCCTAAAAAAAAATTACTTAACCAAGAAAAATAATGCTGTATCGCTTTTAATTAAATAAGATAATTTTTATTGCTCCAATCAAATGGAAATTCAGTTTGACTACAGTTGACCACCTCATCGTAACTACTGTAAAAATAACAATGAGATGCGAATACGAACAACAAAGGAAAAAAACAACAGAAAAAGACAAAAAAATTGCCCTTTTATGACGATTGAGGAGATGCCTTTAAAAATCTGGCCTGGCAAGTTAATGTTACAATCAGTCATTATGAAATAATCACAGCATTATATTCTCTGTGTTAGCGAAGACGTTATACCTGAAAGTATTATATAAGCGTAGGTCATACTATCAGCAAGAACGTTTCATGTCACTCACGACCAGGGGCGGACTGAGTGTCAAAATCGGCCCAGGCATTTCTATAACACTTCGGCCCATAAATTGTATATTATACGATGGGCCTCCAATTATAGGCCTACCTGTCTAGAAAATCTTTATGTTAAGTTTAATCATGTATCCATAACTGTAAGCATGCTCTATATTTTTTTAAAAGAAATCTAGCTCTTATGTTGTTTTTTCATCGCTAAGTGTGTAGGCCCGAAAAAGATGAAGCCTCCAGTAGCAGTGTCTACGGATGTAGACTATTAGGCTACATTATTTCGGAAAATATGCTAAAAGAAATCAGTATTAGGAACTACAATGTTGAGTCTTTTTAAACACGACGCTCAGAGGGCCACTTTGTTAAGGGACTATTATAAAACCTTTAACAATTCAATATGAAACCAAATGGAATTCATTAGACCCTTTAGGTAACCCTACCGGCCCATTAGGGTACCGGCCCACCGGGCATTTGCCCGAATGCCCAAATAGCCAGTCCGCCCCTGCTCACGACTGATTTTACGACTTGAGTATTTATAAGATGGTAACATTCATTTCATTAGGTCACACTGTTCTAACAGTTTCATAGATATTAATAATCATTTCGTCACACTGTTCTAACAGTTTCATAGACATTTAATCATCGAAACTTTGATCAATGGCATGTCAATCAAATTGTTGGTCAATATTTATTTAAATTGATTCTTGTGTTGTTAAGTAAAAGAAGTTGTTTTGCAAAATTTCATCCTTATTCAAGATTGGGTGTCGGAGAAATAACGTGTAGGCCTACAAAATTTTGGCCAGACAGAGAAACAGACAGAGTGAGTTGGTATATGCTTAGTAAATAAAAACATGATGAAGTCAGCCGTAGTGTACGGCGATAACTGTGTTGTTTATTAAATTTAAACTCTTTTTAACATGTTTATTGATGGATTATCAAAGATTTCCTTATAATTTTATGTAAATCTAGTCTAGATTAACGTAGAACCGAATTCTAGATATAGAAGTAGATCTAGCTCTAGACTGGATCGTAAGAGTTCTAAATTTAAAAGTCTTGATCTAGTCCTAGATGTTTATATAATGAAAGTACCAATAAATAAATTATACAATGCCAGCTGGTCTAAGGGAGTGCTCGTACTAGAAGCTTACAGAGTCATAGTCACGAGTTCGATACCCGTTTTGAGCTAAAAAAAATATTATTTTATTTTAAATATTTTATTTTTAAGTTGCAAATAATCATTTTTAAATTAAATAGTTTTTTTTTCTTTTTATAGTTGACATCGACTTTCACCAAAACTTTTGGTTTAGAGAGGAACTGCAGAACTTTTCAAGACTGCCTGTTCGCTATACCTAGCTACCTACAGTACCTATTTATAGGTCTCAAAGAATGCGCTTGGAATGTAAGCCTAAAAATTGACAACCCATTTGTTGCATATCTGGCCACACAGAATGGCGTATGCTGTAACGTAATACATAAAAGAATAATTGCTTGTAAAGCGTTAAGTAGAAGAAGGGTAAGCAATAAGAAACGGTAAGTAGACAGACTTACAGGCGACATTATCAAATGATCCCTAATGTTATTGAACGTGCTAGACTGGATTGACTAGGACCGAGGAAAAGAAAAGACTAAAATACTTTGAAAAGTAAAATACACGAAGATTTAAACATGTAGTAAATGTGTTTTGGTCTATCTTTTTCTTGTACACATCTAGCGGTCAGTTTAACCTACATTGATTTCTAGTAGAGCTACTAGTTTTAACATTGAATGTCACATTATAGGATATAACTACATAAATTTATTAGCATCTTAAAGTAGCGGCGATTATATTTAAAAATGGATCGCTTTTACATAGAGATCAAACTTCAATGCAAATCATTTATGTTTTTATTTTTGCAATCATTACACAACATGTCAGCTGTCTGGGGACTTCTTTCAAAAAAATATAACATGTTTAAATGTATGCATACGTGTAACTACCAGACGAAAAACATACATTTCTTAAGATGTACATAAGGAGGCAGTGATCTCATTTACAATCATAAACTAAATGTAGTGCTAGTAGACTGAGCGATAGATTTAATAAATGCATATATACAGAGCTACATACAGATCTTTTATAGCTTACCTTGTCCCCGTGTCACCTGCCTGACGCACTGTGACAGATTGAATGTTTACCTGGAGCTGTATAGCCAGAAAATCAAATGTTCAAACCAGGAAGGTTAATTCTATCAGTCTAAACAAGTCTGTACATTCTTTCTACGCGATTAAATCTCCGTTTCCGCCAATCAGAAACTTATTCAAATATACAAAGCCTACTTTAAAAACATCAAATTTGTAATCAAAAGTTTGCTGTTAAATTCGTTTAAAACACTACAACAGTATTATATAGTACATATAAACCTCAGTATTGTGTACTTTAATTGTACTGTATAAAATACCATTAAAGTTTTCTGTGTATCAATAGTTATATCATTATATATGACAAGTGTACATAGGTTGGCCCCTTAGTTTGGTAGTCAAGCGGTATGCCAATCAGTCTCACATATTATTCTCTAGAAATGTATTTCAAGTGATCCTACATTGATGCTCTAACTCTATATCGTCAGCTGTGACAGGGGCTGGATATTCTTAGAATGACTAGGTTATCGCAGACATAAAAGTAGGTAGCAACCTACACACACTCTCTCCGCCAAGCACACCATTCTAGGGGACATTTGTTTGCCTTATCGAAACACTCTGTGTGTGTACAGGGAACGAATTCAACGGCCCAGTTCACTTTTTTGGAGTCTCTCAACAGATCGCACAACCCTGTTTAGACATTTAGAACTGTACACTATTTTATATAAACTTATACATGACCAGCTAGGTGGGAAAACGTGTATTGCGCAGTCACTAACATATGTACACTTGTTCTTTAAGGCACATAGTGATTCCAAAATGTTTTCAAACTGCGTGTTGAGATGAAAAGGACCTTGAATACAAGACTCCCCACTCTCCCAGGGGTAGTAAACAAGGAAGTTCAACGCGTTTCAACGTAGATCTTTATATCTCAATACAATCTTTAAGTTTTAGTGTCACATCAACAGAGTTTGAGGGAGCAGTGTATATATATATATATGTTTAATTAATAATATAATTAAATAATTCATTACCAGTTAATTAAGTAATTGTTTTTTTAATTCATTTATGTTTTGTCATGTAAAGGAAAAAGTGATCGTATTTTATCGTATATAATACAGACGTTACTTCAAAAAAGATGATTATTCCTACGTGTTAAATTGTGCAAAATTTCAGCTTAATCTTAGTTTAAATGTGGGCTACGTAGCATGTAGAAGGTTTTCATTTTACAGACAGACAGAGTGAGTTAGGTCAGTTTTGTAATAAACATACTCTTTTTAAAGAAAGGCTTATATAAATTAATAAATACATTTATAGTCTTTATATATCGTTACTTTCATGCGTATAGCATGCTCAGAAAGCTTTGGTCCAATTCATCTGTAGACCAGTGGGGGGATGGGGTTTTTTGCGTGCTGCCTTCAGCTCGAAACTCGAGCCCCCTTCATAGGTAGCCAAGCCAAGCCAAGTTCAAGCGTATTTAGCCTTTCGACCACGCATTAGGAAAAGAACTGTACGATTACTGCTAAATCAATCAATCCCGCAAGATTTATCTCCCTTTTTTATATGAAAGACAATTAATTTTCACTAACTAAATAATAGGTTAATTTTTTATTCATTCAATTTTTGTCATCGTGATTGATTGTGAGAATTTCGAATTCATCGAAAAAATGAGAGGGAGACAAAGTGTAAAATGATAGTACCAGACAGACAGACAGAATTGATATATAAGCTTTAAAAAAAATATCCTTTTACCTTTTAATAATACCAAAGGAAGCCACTGTGCTAACATTACACACATAAACACTAGAGCTAAAATGACAAACTAATCTAAAAAAAAAAAAAAGTTTTAAAGAGACAGGTCTTAATGTTCTTCTTTAATGTAGTGAAGCAAGTCTGTTTTTTAGTTTTTAGTTTTAGTTTTAGGCATATCGGCACAGTATAGGCCATGTCGTGCCCGCAGTCCCTTAAGGACTACTCTCCCTCTATAAAAAGGTCTATACAATTAACTCATTAAAATCAAGGTCTATTTACAGTTAAAAAAGTACAGGTAAAAATTTTAAATATTTGATAAAAATTTAGTGTAAATAGTACGCAACTACAGACTCACAAATCAGATCCTCGAAGACAACCCCACCTCCAGCATAAAGCCCAGTACCTTCCCAGGGTCAACAGTATCAAACAGTATTTTTAAGTCAGTGGCTATCAAGAACTTCTCCCTGACATCCTGGTATCTGGGGCAGTCAATGAGGATATGTTCCACTGTGAGGCGAGAATCACAATACTCACAAAGTGGAGGCCCCTCTCTCTTCAGCACAAAAGAGTGTGTGATGTAGGTGTGGCCAATCCTGAGTCTAGACATGGTCGTGCTACCACGCCTTGTCGAAGCAAGTCTGTCTAAGATCAATGGGGAGTGAGTTCCAAACCTTTGGTCCGTGCACTGAAAAAAACCGCAGACCGTAGCTTCTGCAGGAGAAGCGTGGCACTACTTGGAGCGTTGAGTCTATTGAGCGCAAGACTCTCTAAGGGACATGAGTGATCAGTTCGCTAAGGTACAAGGGCATTTCTTGATTATGGATACGCTGATGACAAAGTTTGGCCACCTTGTAAATTAAAA
The DNA here is from genome assembly GCA_021533235.1 of Biomphalaria straminea. Taxonomy (NCBI): domain Eukaryota; kingdom Metazoa; phylum Mollusca; class Gastropoda; family Planorbidae; genus Biomphalaria; species Biomphalaria straminea. Next base: position 7,137,057 of record JADKLZ010005465.1, on the reverse strand, counting down.
TATTTCTATGTATACAGTGCCGGATTTTAGTAGGTGCAGGCCTGAAGTGTAAATAGAAATGCACATATTAATATATTTTAAAGCAGGTTAATTCGTGAAAGAAACTATCAGTACTTGTTAATCTAATTTACCCTATTTTCTTATAATGAATATGTATATAATGTGACAAATTCTATTTATTTGGAGGCCCACCCTTAAAGATTATTTAATATGCGGCTGCAGAATCGTACTTTTGTGAGTCGGGCAATCGGACTCTAGTTGTACAGTTGGACTAGTATGCCCTGAATGAACTCCTATTGAAAAATCAGAGCAGAAAGGACTCAATCCTCTCGTAGTGCTCTGGCAAGAAACTGGGCCGTACGGCTTAATGCCTCTTGGCTACCATACAATGTAAGTGATTGTCGAGACACGTCCCCCCCTAGCTCACATAGTTTGGGACACTCGTACAAGATATGCGACACTGTTTCGACACACTCTCCACAGTGGCGACATCGGGAGTCAAAGTTGGGACGAAACCGGGCAAAATATGCCCCAATAGGACAGTGTTCCGCCCGGCACTGCGCAATAATTGTTTGCTCTGACCTCTTCAGCCGCCACCATGGATCGTCGCGATCTGGGTGACGCATATGCTGCCAGACACCACGGGCTCTGTCGGATTCCGTCCAGGATTTTAGCCACTTCTCATGAATGTAAGTTCGGATTTCTGCCGTAGCTTGTAGAAACGTGCATGGTGCGTCGAACTGTGTGGCTGCCATAGTATGCCCAGAGCGCTCTGGTCCATTATTTCTTCTGTAACCCAAAGGTTTATGCAGTGGCGTAGCAACTTACCCATGGGCCCGGGTTCAGGAATGCGAAGTTGGGCCCCCTCCTATAAGTTGTGTGTGACTGAACCCGAACTGGGCTGTACTGTATCTAATGAGAGAGTACATGTCAATGATAACAAACTTCTACGTCAGACAGTACACAAGGTACACCTGTTCCTTACGGGGTAAACTTCCTCAAGCTTTGAAACTGTCCTGTCTTGTCCTTGTCCTGTCTTGGATTTTGTGTGTTCTTACACTACATCACTTATTCTAATCTGAATCCGAAAACATCCAAGGGAGTTGAAGAGACATAAGATTAATTATAACATACTGTGAAGACTCTACCATGCGCACCACCATCCATGATCCAGGCTAGTGCAGAGATGAGCATTTCTAGTAATCAGACTAGAAGAGGATGTTGACTTGGAGAGACTAACGATTTCCGCCCAAGTTGAGAGAGCTGATAAAGATATTGTGATCAAGACATGTTGTTCTACCTGTACGTGTGATGTCCTGTAAATAAACATCGTTGTCCTTATTGAGTTGCGTTTCCTTAAGTTATTACAATACTTTATAAAAGTTCTCAAGACTTCAAATGATGTTTATTTACAGATGAGAATGATTGTCTTGTGACTCTATCTATCCGTCGTTTACTTTGCCGTGACATGCCGTCTATTCAATATTCATTTTTCTACAAGCCCAAGCCATATTCTTCTCTTATCATGTAGGCTTGCCCGTATTTTGCAACGTCTTTCGTCTGTCTGACTGCGTAACTACTTTTAACGCTCATAAAGGCAATACACAATATCTATATATATAATCCTCAAAGTAAAAGGTCAAACAACAACATGCAAGCAACAACAAGTAAATAGGGAAGATCCCATGGCGCAGCACGCGGTGTGAATGGAAATTGATGCATCCCAATCCGCACTATTTTGTGAATGAAAGTGGTGTTTATATAATTATCTCTTCTTCTCAGATTATTGGCATAATATTAAAAGTATTTCCAGATTATTGTGTCGTAAGACTATTGAAACTAGAACAACAATACACAGATAGAGTATACTCTCAGGTTTCACTTTAGAAAGTACTTTAATTACTCACATTCGTTCATTAGACATGATTACGAAAGGTAACTCATCTCTCTATTCATAGATTTAGATCTAGATCTAAAACTCGAATTCAACTCTAAGAAGATTATAGAATTTCTCTTCGCAGAGATAGTTTTATGCTTTAGCACATAAACATACTAATTATAGTCCATTTAATCAAATTAACATTCAAATTTTGTTTTTCTGAAGCATTGTTACATGAGTGCAGCTATATTGTTAATATCGCGTAAATTAGGTCAATTAGCCCTTTTTTTTTTTTTTTTTTTTTAAGCTCCATTCATAGTATTTTTCATTCATGAATTCACTCATTCCGCTTTACTTATAACAAGCAAATGGGAAGATCCCATGGCGCAGCATGGTGTGAATGGAAATGGTGTATCCAAATCCGCACTATTTTCATTCACAAAATAGCATAGACATAAATAAATATAGACTGGAAAAAGGAATTAACTTCATGTAACTTGATTTAATAATTTATACACCTAAAAAATTAGCACGGGTCCAATGAAAGTGCGGGACCCACTGCGGTCGCATATGTTGCAGTGCCTAAGGCCTGCCCTGGAAAATAGCGGCGTATGCTATGCGCCGGTCGACAAGTATTTATTTAAAATGCAGATAATTTGAAGGGCCAATGTCATTGATCAACCGTGTAACATTTCGGGACTCCGAGTCACATGCTGAATCTTCACAAATTCTGAATGTGTATTGGTCGTCACAGGTTATGGAAACTTCCAGATTTCCCTTGGCGCAATAATCCTGTTTTACATCAGCTTCGTCTAGTTAAGAGACGATGGTTTTTAAAGCACCTATGTAAAGAAATTAATGTTTAACCTAGTGAGTAGAAGGTCGATTTTTATGGCTGTCTAGTCGAGCGGTTTGCGTGCTGGACTGTGCTTTGGATTTATCTATGGTCCCGGTTTCGGGCCCTGCCCGCTCCCATCCATCTTCAACTCTGAAGGAACATCCGAATTACGCTACACAAAAAAAAATATCTCAAGCTCGGTTTCTGTGTTTTAATCGTAACTCAATTAATTAGCAAACATCTTTTCATTAACGACAGTATAAAGGTATTAGTCTGAATGTATGGACCCAAATCCAAGCAACAGACAAATTTTCAATAACTATTTACTTATACTATTAATTCAAGTCTTTTAACCACTGAATATTTATTGCAATATTAAAGAAATAAATAACACATAAACCAATGCAATAGCGAATATCATACATTATATTGAACTTCTTCATAAGGAGTAGGTTTATAAATATTTATTGATTGTACCGTTATTATAAATAAAAAAAATCTAACATCTTTAGATTTAAATAAATTGCTGTAATAACAATTAAAGAGTTTCTTCCCTTTAAAGGATTACAAGTATATTTGTAATAAGATTGACACTAAAAATAGAATTTAAGAAAATGAAATAAATAATGTATTAGTGATAATGTGATGCAATTAAACTCTTATAGTCACACATTCCCTTACATAACCCGGTTTGGCCCTTTTTGGTCGTGGGAACGGGCGCAATGAACCCCTTCGCACCATGGTTGCCATGCCACTGTTGGTGCTGTGTCTGGATATAGATGTAAATCCCGAGATCATCCTTACGACTTTCCAGGGAAATATCAGACGATAAAGCAGCCATTCAAGTGATAGACGCTATCCAACGATAAATGTAATTATCGCAATATATCAAAAATATGTGTTTTAGGCATATAAACCTTCTTCCCAAGACAGGCCACGATTGGCCATTAGTCATGGAACCAGGCGATATGAAACACCTACGCGCAATGTAATATCATATTTACAGTTGAAAAGGCCTTAAGTTGAGATATGGGGGCCCATATACTTCCAGATATTGTTTGTAACTACTAAGTATTTCATGGAGGCCCTAAGCTAGAACTTATGTTGCATAGAGGGGCACTGGTCCCATGGTTGTTTACCAACTGGTGTGGGCCCCTAAATGGTCTTGGGCCCGGGTTCATTGAACCCCTTCGCGCCATGGATGCTACGCCACTGGGTTTATGTCGGTCAACCTTTCATGACACCACTTCCAACGACGTTTTCAATCTGATACACACGTTGATCGAATTGATAATTTGGATGTTTACTCCTTGCAAACAACGGCGTTGTCTGCGTTAGTTGTGCAATTTAAGTAGGTCGCAAAGGGGGTATGCCTTCTCAAGTGATTATACTAAATTAATCTCAAGAAACAATGCCTTATAATATAGATGTTGAATGCATTTGTCATAGTAGAAAAATTAGAATAATTGAATTGAATGAATTCTAAGCATTTTTTTTAAGCGAGACATTTCTGAAATACTTAACTAAATAGAATCTGGGATATAATTTCAATACAAAATAAATGTAGGGACTACAGAAAGCAATACTTTAACTTCTTGACTGTTTTGTATATACACTATTACTAGTCAATGACTAGAATCTTTCCAACCATATTATTGACAGGTAAATTAGTGAAACTTTTCTTCACTATGGTAATTTACCCAATTAATAAAAAAGGGGGGATTTCTCTTAACAGATACTTGAAAAGCCTTACATGCCAATGTCGGTACAGCTCTTGTAATTCAACCTTCAAGCCTTTTGTTGCCAGGCTGTACGCTTCTTTGCAGTCTGTGCCAAGGAAAAGAAGCTTGCTGTTTCGCTCTACCAGAGTGTTGGTTATGGTGGTAGATAATAGGGTCTGTCAGAACTAACTTAACTCTTTCACTCCGTTATTATTTAACAAATTCTGATGGAATCAACGTTGGCATCGTCAGTTAGGAGAGAAAGAGTTAATAAAATCAAAGAGTGTGACGATTGATGATTTCGTCATTTTATCACACACACACACAAACAAGCAGTAACTAAAATATTTACACAAATGCTTTATTATTTCATCTAGTAGCGTAAAACTCTTTAAAAATCAAACATTCAAAGACAGATACAGGTTACAAATAAAAGTATACATTTTAAGTAGGAATAGCTGCAAAAGAATATATATAGAGATAACGTTTTCCTATTTTTCCCCAGTCGCATGTGCAGAATCTTAAATACATGTACATTCATTCAAACACTTCACAGCGGTTCTACGTCAAAGTACGTGGTCAAAGATGAAGCGGTAGAGTGTATAGATAGTCTTTCATAGTGAGGAAATATGAGAAAAACTGAGTTGAAATTCTTTGCCTTTGAATTACAACGCGCCCTATAGTCTAGACATCGATCTTAGTGAATTCTCAAAATCTTTTTTTTTTAAAAAAAAGGTTAGTAGGGCCTAGAACTACCAGTGAATCAATACTTATACAAGTGACATTTTAAAAGAAGAGTTAGACATAAAATTTATCAGTTGATGAAATTTCACCAACCGAGAATTCATTTTAAAAATACAAAACTTATTTTAAAAACTGTTGTTTTTTTTCAAAGAAAAAGTCAGCTAAGCCATAGAATATCTTGCCAACTGAAAGCACTTTCAATGGAACGTCGATGATTATGTATGTTCTGACTATTACTTTTTACAAATTAATTTGTGCCCTTTTATCCAGGCATCTTTCTGGCAAGCTGGTGAGCAGTACCAGGCACGTGAACATCGCCCACAGTGAGGGAACTGTGTCAGACGTTTGGATTCAGTCTTTTCTGTTGGCGTAAGTTTTGCTGGTGTTTGTCTTTTCTGGGTCATCTCAGATTCGACCTCAGCACAAGTTGTCATAGAAGGAATGGTTATCGGGCTAGTAAGGCTCTCGTCGTTTGGTGAGCCTGTTTTCTGTGGACTTTGTTGATCTGCGCTGCTGCTTATGTGTGAGCTGAGAAGAGCGTTGGACAAGTCAGAATTAACAGAGTCTGCGTCCGGGTTGTCTGCAGTGTTCGAAGTGCTCAGCACTTTTGGCGTCGACTCCGGAGTCTCGAGAATTTCTTGGCTGCCTTCTTTGGCGATAGAGGCATCAGTAAGAAGCTGAAGATCCCCACATTCGTTGCGTTTGCTGATTGGGGTGTTCTCAGTAGGTGGAGAGATTGTGGCTTCAGAGGATGCGTCTTGGCCTGGCTGCTGATCGTTGTCTTTGGGAACTTGTGCAGCATTTGAGTCCCATTCAAAATCGTCCACTTTCCTACGACAGTGTGTGCATTGGTGTGGGCCGTCGCCTTCAAATATACACCTCGGACATTGGCAGAGAAACTTGTGGCGACTAGAACAAAAAAAAATGAATAGCATTAGTAAATTTTTTAATGGGGAAAAAAGTGAATATCTTCTGTTTTAGTTGAAATAGATTTATTGAAACGGAAATCGTTTTTGCTGTACAAGCTTCGGATGTTCCTCTAGAAGTAAAGATACCCACCTGCAGGACGGCAGGGGATGAAAGAGGGCACGAGATGCATTGGATAGAGTGCGGGCATTGGATGGAGTGCGGGCATTGGATAGAGTGCGGGCATTGAATGGAGTGCGGGCATTGGATGGAGTGCGGGCATTGGATGGGAGTGCGGGCATTGTATGAAGTGTGGGCATTGGATGGAGTGCGGGCATTGGATGGAGTGCGGGCATTGGATGGAGTGCGGGCATTGGATGGCGTGCGGGCATT
>JADKLZ010005465.1:7107954-7129383 GCA_021533235.1 Biomphalaria straminea | reverse complement strand
AAAAAAATCAGACACTCTTGCGGGGGGTCCCCCTCGTGGGGCCCCTAGGGGATTTTCTAATTTGGACCCCCCCCCCCAACCTAGCTACGTCGCTAGTTATAAAACTGGTTGTCCGCTTCACTACAGATTTAAATGACTTGTTTTGTCAACTAGATGGGGTACCGCCAGATTGGCATCTCAGAGTTCGAAGTTATCTAAATAATAACGTGCCCCAGCGGTGGATCGTTAGAGAAGGTGCGCTCTCTCACAGCCTCTTTGCCACTTAAAATTGGTCTGCCAAGTCCCCCGACCTCACTGTGTCCTGTGTGACATTTTCGGTGGAAGTAGAATGAAGTTAAAGACCAAGTTTTTCTTCCACCTACCAGCTAATAATAATGACATAAAAGATATATTTTAAAAAAAACAGCTGCCTCCAACACAGTGAAGTGGGACAACCTCAAATGCGTTTGGGAGGGTGTTAGATTTTAAATTTATGTGCCATATGGTCGTGATTATTTTTTTTTCAAAGGGCGAAAGAAGTTTATTACTACATGAAAATAATAAACTTCCGGTTTTATATTGTCAACACTAACAGTGATTATCTTTAGATTTTATAAAGTTTTATAGAGTCTAGAAGACTGAGTAGAGAGCAACAGACTAGATTAGTAATATATTAACTAGATGATCTAAATCTTAGATCTAGCTCTAGTTCTAGATCTAGAAGAGTCTAGACAGAATCAGATAGCTCTAGTCTAATAATTTAGATCTTTAGACACTTGACTTGAGTTGATCTACTCAGACTATTCATACTATTCATTTAATTCATAATCATAGTATTCATACATATAAATATACTAGATCTAGTTATCATATACTAATAATACTAGACTTAGACTTAGTTATAGATCTCCTTCTAGACATATAATATTGATAATTGAATTGATCATTTGATGATATTCTAATAATAATAAGTTTAAATAATTAAGGTCTTCAAATTCAGATTAAAATAATTAATAACTTAATCAATAAGTCATAAGAATAGTTATTGTAAAAAATTGTAAATTACATCTAGATCTAACTAACATTATTTACATACACATTACTGTTCATTACAATAACACTAATTGAATAATTCATTATATTAATTTTAGTTTCAAGTTTGATTTATTACAATTTTCTAATTATTGATTTTGAACATTGATTTGATTGATCAATCATCAGTGAGTTTACAATTTAATTCTTTAGTCTTTATAATATACTTTAGATCTATCTAGATCTACTTCATCTAGTGACTAGTTTATTACTAGATCTAATACTACGAAATATCTTTATTATAAAGATCGATAAATCTATTCTATTTAGAATATTTAGATCTATAATCTATCTAAATATTATATTATATTTCTATATATATTATATTAGATAAATATACACTAGATCTCAATAAAAGTAAAAAAAAGTGCAATCAATGATCAATCATATATTTGAATATTTTAACGGGTTCATCTGAACCATTGACTAACATTAAACTTTAAACATTTCCCTGTGACTATATAATACTTAGATGTATAGAGTCTTTGATTTAAATCTTTTACTGTACCTAAAACAAGAGCACCTTTCACCCTATTAGATTTTGTGTAATATTTTTTTTAAATAAGTAACCTACTTAGGCCTACATGTTTTTGTGTGTACATCTATCTATTATTTTGAGTGTTGAGAGTATATAGTTTTAAAAACTTCTTGGGTGAGAGAGTGTTATGACACCAGTGTGATATCAAATAAAAGGTCCGACCAAAAGCGGCATTAAAGCTTATATATATGAAATACTTAACTTCTCGTTAACAAGCCGATTGCGCCAAGGGCTTATATTGTTAGACAATAATATATTTCATCTCTGATTTTATAAAACATGTTAATTTACCTTAATGACTAAGGTGCCAAGGGCTTATGTCACCAGACATTTAAAATTAATGCAACTGACTGTGTTTATATTTTTGTTTATACTCTGTAGGTGGGCATGTCCTAGTAATGTGGTTTGTTATGGAGCAGACTCAAGAAAAATATAGACTATCAGACAGGCTTATTCGTGCAATCAGTAATAGACAGTTGAGTGAAAAAGAAGATGACATTGAAGTCATCATTGAATCAGGTTTGTTATTGATTTAAATCTAATATTATATAAATGTCTTCTATTAAAGAATGATTATTTTTATTGCTTGCTGTAGTATAAATATATTATATATCACACAGTCTAATTTTAGCTAGTTAGCAGCATTGACTCTTTGCTCAAGACCTGAATTCATACAATTAAGTAATAGGGAAAAAAAAGTTTTTTTTTTAAACAAAGCTTATCTAAGGGAAAGAACTGTGAATTACTGCAATTATCTGAAAATGATTGGGTTTAGCTCCCTTTCTGATATAAAAAAATTTAATAGATTAACACTAAATATCAGGTGGCCGAGCCTTGCTCGGTTAAATAAATGCCCTGCCCAGCCTGACTGTCGGACAATAAGAAGTTCATACCAGCTTTTGCCATCCATCCATCCCAGTGGTGCTACAGCCCGTGGTCTGCTTTTAGTTTTACACATCCCTTCATTCATATCTCTAAACGCGTTCTTGTTTGCAAAGAAATATTTTAATGTACTACGGTAAGCCTAGTGACGTAAGCAGCGTTTTTCCCGTTTACGTCATGGAAAACTTTCATTCATAAATTATTCTAACCAAAATTAATTTTACAACATTGAGACATTTTCATATCCAAATAACAGTCGAACTCGAGTTTTCCCGATGTGGCCAATGAGTTGAGAATTTTTTCTCACTAACATGCAGATACGTTGAATTTTAAAGAAAATCATTAGAGCCGTTTTCGAAATAAAATATATATATATATATATATACAAGAATTGCTCGCTTAATTTGAAGTTGATAGTTTAACAACTTCCTAAAATTATTCTAACAATAAAAAGTTCATTTTTAAACAAGTGCATGAGATTGAGCTCATTTGGTTTCCAAACTCAGCATTTAGTTCGATGCAGGGGGGCCATCACAAGGCTCATTTTATTTTGATCACTTTTAAATGACATCACATATCTAGTGGATCTAGGCACATCTTCAATATTTTAACAATTTTCTTTATCACTACTGGAGTTTTAAATAGTTGATATGCTTGGACATTGCTCCAACCATTTGGTCAACACATTCCTTAATAAGTCTTATTTATTTCTAGGAGCAGACGTGAACAGAAGACATGGTACGTTGCTACCACTTCACTGCGCATGTATGAGTGTAGAGGGTGATGCAGTGAAACTACTTCTATGTAAAGGAGCAAGGGTAAACTTTGACTATGGAGATACAATTTTATTTGTTCTATACTACTGACTGTCATATTTTTTTAACAACCATTTTATGTTTTCACATGGAGTCAATAGCTAAAATATATGGCTCAACTTTTAAATCTTAACCTTGAAAGAAGATATCTTTAAAAAATAAAAAAGTGGACATCACAGTGTTAACTTAGCCTGTGTCAATGCCCAGGGCCCCCCCATAAAATCTGTAATCTTTTGAGTTTTCAATTAAGTTTGCCAATGTCAATAAAAAGTATTTTCTACATAAGGAAAAGTAAAACTGAATGTATTTTAAATCAGTTTTCATTTGATCAATTTTCTTAGTGTTGCATGCTGCAGTTACCAAATAATCTTTTCCCCCATCTTGTAAACAGCAAACGTGGCAGAGGTTAAATCATTAAAATTTTTTGTAAGTTACACTTGTATTTCATAAGATAAGATAAAGATGGAAACATGATCTTCTGGTTAGGAGATTGAAATGGTAACATAAAACCTTCCAGACAAGAAAGTCTAGGCTAAATTTAAAAAGTTAATTTGTCCACTCCATACTCCTTGAACTACTTTCAATATCCGTCTAAATCAATACATTACAGACTCCCTGGCCCACCACTCATCTGTTGGATTCCTTTTTATTGCTTGGCTCACTAGGGGTTACTTAAATAAGAACAATTAATACTCAATACACTTCAACTCTACTTCCTGCTTTTCATAAATAACAAAAACACTTTAATATCAAATAAAGCACACAATTATATCACTCTCAAGAAGTAATACAAAACAGCAGTCTAGGAAGTGACTGTCCAACCTTCCTGGACCGGGGACAAGACCCCACGAACTAACACACTCTCAAGACTATTCACATTCATAACCTGGGAGTACATAAACAATGGGATATAACTATCATACCAAAATATGAAAGTAACATTCATTCTCGCCATACCTCCCCCTGATATCATCAAGCTGCCTAGTAGCTTTTACGATGTCTCAATGACCTACCAAAAGCTGTAGAAGAAAAGTGATTTGATGGCTTAAAAAAAACGCCCCCAAAAGCTAGTGGAGTCTTAGAGCACAGGACAAGTTATTATAGCTAAGTGTGGGAATGGTCATTACATTGTTGGTTCTTATTTTGTGAGATTCATAGTATATCCCAAACTTTGACTGAAGGAAGAGGACTTTTACTCGCAGTTCCTTTTTTTTTATCTGTGGTCAAACAATACACTCTCACTGGTTTAAAGTTTTGATATAATTGAAAGTAACTTTGAATTCTTTTTTTTTTTTTTTTTCTTATTTAGTCTACTTTTTCTGTTCTCAAATGATTGACTTTTCAGAAGAAAAAAACAACTGATATACCGTAACAAAAAATTTGAGCATTGAAATACTTGGAAAAAAAAAACTAACAACTCTAGTGCTAGTCAATATATCTTTCATTTTAGAAAAGCTTGCTGAATGTCACTGACTTTTGTTGTCAACTTTGTATTTACAGATTAATGAGGTGGATGGCTATGGGAGAACAGCTTTACACTATGCAGCAGAAAGAGATGAAACAGTAGTCAATATATTATTAGAGGTAAGTTTTATTCAGTCGATGGGTGGATGTATTTCAATGAAAGCATTATAGTATCCCAGAGAGAAATGTACATTAATGCCTTATGCTTAAGTTTTTTGAGGCATGGTGGCTTCTGGAGTTTGAATCCTGGTGAAGAATGGGATTTTTAATTTCAGGATCTCAACTCTAATGGGTACCTGACATTAGTTGGTTGTTGTGGTGGCCACATGACACTCTCATTAACTGTGGGCCACAGAAATAGATGAACATACATCATCTGCCCTAAAGATCGCAAGGTCTGAAAGGGGAACTTTACTAATCTCAATTTTTCATATAATTACAGTGATTAATTTTTTTTAGAATAGTTGAATACTTTCATTGGTTCTCTTCATATTAAGAATCAAGCAGCAAAGTTTGTGTTCTAGTTTTGTACAGCTTTTGGGAATCATACCACAGTATCTGGTGATAGTTATTTTACAAACTTAAATTACGTAGGATCTTGAAAGAGTTAGTTTCAGACCACTTTCTAAAAACCTCTGCAATTGAAGACAATTACCTGTTACCTATCCCTTAGTCTGGTGGACCGTTGGGGCACCAAGCAAGACTTGTGGACCATCTTTCTCCATTCCTCTCTATCCTTTGCCCTGATTAAAACCTCGTTCAATGGTAGGCCTGTCCATTCTTTGATGTTGTCTTCCCACCGCTTTCTCTGTCTGCCTCTTTTTCTTTTTCCTGGTACTGTTCCCTGGAGGAAGGTCTTTGCGAGTCCTGAAGATCTTGTTACATGGCCATACATTTTGAGCTTTCGTTTCTTCACAGTATTTAGCAGGTCATCATGGGGTCCGATCGCTGCCGATCACTTATTGAAGACAATAAGTAAAGTAATAAAAAGATAGTGCTAGATGTTGATGCTTTTATTTCAAACAGAATGGTGCTGATATCAATAGAGGAGATGGGAACCAAGACACAGCCCTCCACTGGGCCTCCTACAAAAACAATGTGGCTTGTGTGAAAGTGTTACTACAGAATGGGGCTGATGTGAATGCTGTGGACTACAACCACGACACACCAATTATCTGGGCTGCAAAGAAAGGTGAGATCATATGATAGATAAGCTAAGCATCTATATCTAATAGAAACAGCCTAATTAAATAATCTCTTTTTCTATCCTTTTGAGGTGTTTTTTTTATTTGCTTTTGTATGGGGCAACTTTCACTCTTAAAGCATGCTCGGTGCGCTTTGGTCCAATCCCTTGTAGACCGGTGGTGGTAGGAGTTATCTGTGAGAAAATTTCCATCCTCCCTTTAGGTGCTCAGCAAACACAACTCTACTCGAGTCAGGATTCGAACTTGAGCCCGCTTGATACGTCGTGAATTGGTTTTTGGACAATCAGTTCCCTCAACTAAAACTCCTTTGTTAGATACTAACTGCTTTATGCTTCTCATAATCCCTTATTAACTAGAGTACTAAAAGTTGCTCAACTCCAGCTGAAAAAGAACAAAAGAAAATCTATGTGCAGACTTTGTTTGTTTGCTTGTACAATGTTTTACATGTTTTTTTCCTTCAGATGGAAGATAATTTACTTCCTAGTCAACCCTCCCGCAGGACGAAGGGGTGGGAGCGGGCAGGGTTTGAACCCGGGACCATCAAGTCAGAACGACAGTCCAGAGCGCAAACCGCACAAACAGGCTTACCAGTATAGAAAAATGAACATGTATGAAATTCTTTATGTTAAAGACTTGTTTTAAAATACTGTATTCATAAAATGTGTCTTTACTTATGACCAGGAAATCTTGATGTGATTAAAGTTTTACTGGATTTTAATGCTGATGTTGACATTCGAAACAAAAGTGGACATACTGCGCTACAGAGGTCTGCTGGTATACAGGTAAGAAATCATTCAATGAAGTTAGTTTGTGACTTCACAACATGGTGATCCATGGGCCAGATGATGTAAATGTGTCTATTCTTTTTTTGTTTTTTTTTTGTTTTACGTTTTGGATGTTCCTTCAGATTTGAAGATAATTACATTATAGTTCTAACTTCCTACTGGGTGGCAATGAATGGTGCATGAAGGGTTCAACTCCAGAATCATTGTGACCTTAGATAGTCCAGACATACCACACGACCAGGCAGCTAGAGAGGTGGATCCTAGCAATGGAATTGAGATGCTACAGAAGGATCCTAGGTATCACATTTAAAGACTGAATCACAAACCAAGAGATTAGAGGCAGGTTTACTGCAGCGATCAGACCCCATGATGACCTAACTATTGTAAAAAAATGCAAACTTAAAATCTATGGCCATATTACAAGATCTGCGGGGCTTGCAAAGACCTTCAGGGTACATTACCAGGAAAAAGGAGGACAATATAAAAGAATGGACAGGGCTATCATTGAAACAGGAAGGCATAGAGAAAGACTGTCAAGTCTTTCTTGGTGCCCCAACAGTCTAACAGACTAAGGGATAGTTAAAGGTAAAAGGTAAACTCTTGGTTTGGAATTCAAAGGATTCACTACTTTTGTTTTCTATTTTCTTTTGTTTGTGCGTGTGTAAAGTTCACCTTCGGGACCTAAAGCAATAAGTGAAGTGGTGAAACTCAGTTCACTTATTTTGTGTTTTTTTTTTTTTTAGGGTATCCTGGGTCCTACACAACTTACATCCTATTCTTATTAATGATGTTTCTTAATAATAAAAGAAAATAATGGAAGCTGCCCAGCTGAATGTTAAATCTCCATCTGGTACATAAATATTTTTGCCATAAACTTTTAAGTCTTACTACACTCTAGCTGGAACCTGAAATCTTTTGGATTAAAAAAAACAACATTTGCTTATTGCAGTGCTCACATTACACCTTGTTGATCCAAGGCACTTAGAGCAAGTGAACTGTTGTCTTAAAGACCTGTAAAATAGGTTTTTATCTGTTTTGTAGAATGCACTTTACCTTTCTTTTATAAACTTTGAAAACGCTTACCCTATTTATTTATTTGTGTTCAAGTTGATTAGAGTTTAATGCACTTGTGATTTTGTTTACTTATTTACTTCACTTATTTGTTTACTTATTCTAAATAGAAACTGATATCGAACTGAATTGCAGGCAGCAGGTTTGAACAATGAGCAGGATGATGCCACTCTCAAGCTCTTGATTAAAGCTTCTGGTCGATTTGATCTTCTCAACGATGAAGGACAGCCTATTGCCATAATAGCTAGTGATAATAGACTGAGTGAAATCTTGCGCCCTCTTTGCCAGACGGCCAGACCTTTGCTGGAGCTGTGTCGCAGGCAAATCAGAAAGTCCATGGGTCGGACTTATTTACCAAATGTTATACCCCTACTTCCTGTTCCGCTGAGGCTGCACGAGTTTCTCCTGCTAAGAGACGAGAAAGATATATTGTGCAGCCTAGGAGATTTTATTAGTTAATGTTATTTTTTGTTTTAATACTTTTTCTGTTTAAGTTTTTAATGTGAGTCAATGGTTTTTTTTTGTTGAAGAATGGCCCATCCTAATGGCAGGCTGTTGAAGCACTGCTCAAAGGTCTCTATGGTCCCATCTCTTCAAATTAACTCTTTCTCTCCGTAATTATTACCACATCCTAGTGGAATCAACGCTAGTATCGTCAGTTAAGAGATAAAGAGTTAAGCATAGTGGCCAAGTGAAACAGCAATTATCTGATTCTAATTAAGGGGAAATTAAAGCACCCAAAGTCCTCTCAGCACTTTTGTGGTATTCATGCATTGCTTGGAGAGACAACATTATCGGTAATGTGCTGGTCACATAATGGCCTTGTCGAATAATTTGGCCAAAGAAATTAATTTGACTTACTTGCCCCATGGCTTTGTAGATACAAAGGAATCTTTATTTGTGAGCAGTCTTGAGACTGTTCCTTTTTATGTGCCATGCTTTTAGTACTACTTTTCTGAAGACGTAGTCTTATTTATGTTTGGGATGCCAAGTGGTTTTCTCCTGCAATTGATATTCATGAGCGGAACTATTTCTTTTTTTTTCTGTTATTAGTATACAGGATTCCAAGGCACCACCTTTAAGTGATTAAGCTGAATTTTTTTTTATCTTTATGTTGAATGATAGGCATTGTTTATTCAGATTGTGACTTCTTTGATTTAGATAGAAAAACTGAAGACAACATTTAAAAGTTGGAAATTGTACACAGAATCAAAAGTTGCACTGGCCATCGGATGGTGCAAACAAAGTACAAGCAACCAACTTGTTAAATGGTAGCTCTGAAATCAGATTAGTTTTGCACTGGGGCTAAATTTGAAAGGTTTAGGTGCTAAGGAAAAAAACACAAGAATCTCATTTCCATTCTGCTTTTTAAAAAGGCCTGTTGAAAGATTGTGATGGGACACATCCTAGGGACTTAATCCTAGCAATAGGTTGCAAAATAAGCTAAGTCCATGTCTTATATATATATATACTGTTAAGATAAACAGTTAATTATGCTATATAGGCTGGATATAATTGTACAATAATTAGTCTTTGCATTTTTAGATCTATCTAATGGAATGCCAGACCTACAAAAAGCCTTTGTGCTACAATATTTTATAGTACATAAAAGTTGAGTGAGGTAGACCTCAAGTTGATGTGCAAGGTGTTTTAGCCTATTGTTACCTTATGATTGTTAAGACTTGGTATATAAAATTTAAAAAAAAATCATTTGGCTTAGCCTAATTTTGAAATATCTAGTACCGGTAAGCAAATTGTAAAATCTATTTCATATTTAGAAAAAGTTTAGTTTCTTGAGACTTTGTTTCTATTATTTGGCTATGAGTTTTACATTTGATCAACACTCATGATGTACTATTTTATCACTCTGTTAAAGTAAAAAAAAAAGTATGAGATTGTATGTCTTTTATCATATGTGCATTGATACACCATTTTAATTAATGTGGTAGATTTGTTATCACACTAATCATTTTTTTTTTTTTAATTCTAATATTATATACCACTGGCTTAAGAAACACTGTTAAGCTATGAGATATTATTTCGTTTTTATTATGAGATATTAACATATGAAGGAAAAAGTGTTGTCTAATAAAAAATCCTAATTGGAATCAATATTTGTCCCACTGTTCCTCTACCAATCCATTTCCTTCCCAGCTGCTTTGTGTCAAAAACAACCATTTGATGTCAAAATGACAACATGACAAAAGTTTTATTTTTTCAAAGACACATTTTTTTTAAGTTGGACTATGCTTTTTTTTTAATAATATGAAATAAAATTAAAATATTAAAATAAAGCTAAGGTGATAAAGTCAATGTTGAGGATTTCTTGTGAACTTCTCAATTAGTTATTTCTTTTTAGAACATAAAATATCATTTCACCTTTTTTTTTTTGTTATAAAAAGTCCCCCAAGATTCAGAAAATATGTCATATTTAAAATGTCTGGCACTGAAGACAAAGTCCACCAACAAATTTAAATGAATTTACAAAGTCATTATGGAAGAAACAGGTGTCTTGCACTGTAGTCTAGTTTAACAAATTACAAAAGGGAAAAGATAGAGGACATTGAATTAGTAGCTCACTAGACTATGAGTTAGGAGGTGGATTCTTTTTTTTTTTTCATTTCTGGGAGGTGCATTATTATTACTTCATGTATCTACTCACATACTTATATTATAACATTATATTCACTGGTAAATAATTTCATGTATTAAATTAAATTGGTTTACTTCTTAATACTTTGACCAAAACAACTTGAATACATGTTGATTGGAAAAGCTATTTTCATGCTATTGGCTCTTGCAATTGTAATGTTTACTATAATGTCTGGGTGTTCTCTGAAGATGGATTACATAACTTTTGATCAAATTGTACTGTCTTTATTTATCAGCTAAACATTATAAGGACTAGTAGTCACTCATAATACGCAACATAAGAAATAACTTTTAAAAAAATAAAGTTTTTTTTGGATTATGGGTGATTTTAACCTACCTGATATAAATTGGAAAACACTAACCATAGATAAACACCAAAACCTTAAGGACATACATGAGCTTTTCATGGAAACTTTACACAACCTAAGTGTAGATCAAATCATTAAAAAACCAACTAGATTAAACAACACATTAGAGCTCTTCTTAACCAACAGACCTGGATTAGTAGTAGGTTTTAATATTATATCTATTCTATCAGACCATGCTATCATTAAAATACACAGATAAGATAAGATAATTTTTATTGATCCAATCTAATAGAAATTCAGTTTGATTACAATTGACAACCTCAGTGAACTACTGTACAAAAACAGTATTGATGAAAAATTCGAACAACATTCACATACGAACACACATACACATTCACAACCAGCTCTTTATGAATTTGACTTCTATGTGCTTGTCGATTACCACAGCTGACCTTGTAACACTCTGACCAAAAGTGGGACAAAAGGATTTTTTAAAAGCAGTAGCCAATATAAAACCCAAAAGAATAATCTTTTCTCTGGAACAAATGCAACCTAAAACAACTACACTTAGCTGCATTAAACTTTCAATATACATTCTTATCAGAAAAAGACATTAACCAACCAGTCTATTAATTCTGGAATTTCATTAAAAACTATCTTAAAAACATTATATTATATTGCATATAGGGCCTATATAGGAAAATAAAAACAACACAGGATACAGAAATTTTACAAAGAGAATTTGATGAATTACAGAAATGGGAATCAAATTGGAGCATGTCAGTTATTAAGAGTAACAAAAAAACTAAAACAAATTAATTCCACTTATCTTATTCATGGTAAACCAGTAACACAGACTAAAAATGCAAAATACCTAGGTGTTATAATAAATGAAAAACACATTTCAATAATTCAAATAAGAACATAAAACTAAAAAGTTATTTAACCTTAGTTAAGCCAATAATAAAATATGCATCCTCTATTTGGGACCCCTCAACTCAAGAAAACATTAAGAAACTGGAACAGACACAAAATAGAGCTGTGAGATTCATAACAAACAAATAATCACATTTGACAAGAGTAACACCTTTAGTAAAATCACTCAATTTAGAAAGCCTTCAGGATAGAAGACTCAAAAGTAAAGAAGCAATTATACCTAAAACACTGAACCATAATCTTCAAATACAAAACAAAATTTAATAAAATACCCAGAAAGACACAAAGATAAAGGCACATTCCTCGTTCCATTTTCTAGGACAAATTTGTACAAAAGCTCCTTCTTCCCTAGCGCTATTAGAGCATGGAATGGGTTGCCTTCTACAGCCAGGAAAACCGGTGACTTGGCAGAATTTGGGTCATTGGTAAATATGCATGACTAAATGCATGAGGCGTAGGATGTAATCATCTTCTTTTTGTATAACGACTGTAACATATAAGATAAGAAGAGCAGCCTGTAAATTCATCAACTTTTAAATATCAACAAGGAATGAAGTCTGTGTGTTCAAAACTATTTTTCAGTGTAAAGCATTGGCAATGTCTAGCTTTACCTTGTTATTAAGTTCATTATCAGTCAGTTGCTGGGTAACTTAATTCTAATATTTTCCTTTCTTATCTCCCTTGATTTTCATCCTAGGGATGAAGTTACAAATCCTACCACTTGTTCAGGTCAACAGCTGTTCTTACCAAAATTTAAGAAAGAGGCTGGTCCATTCTTTCACCCTCTCCAGCCACCTTTTCTTGGACGATCCATTCTTCGTGTTCATGTACCTACAAGGATGACTTTTGAAAGTGAATGATTTCTTAAAATATAACCAAACCAGTTCAGATTTATTTAAAAGTTTTTCCTTTTTGCCTTTACTTTTCCCCTACCTGACATTAGATGGGGAAACGTAAAGGCGGTTGGTCGTTGTGCTGGCCACGACACCCTAGTTAACCGTGGGCTTTATAATCAGATGACCTTTACATCATCTGCCCTACAGACCACTAGGTCTGAAAGGGGAACTTCACCTTTTTTTTTTACTCCAATATTTGATATATCCAAATCCTTGAAGGTCCTCCATTAGTACAAAGACTTAAATTTTAACAAATTTAATTGCAGACTTCACTTCATCAAATATGTCTGTTTTCCAATTTTACATAAAGTAGGTATTAAAATTTTAAGTGAAAATTTTAAAAAAGGCTAGAAATGTTCATCATTGTCGAAACAGAAACTAAAAAATGACATTCAGAAGTGTGCTCCAATCTTTTAGTTCATTATTCAGACCACAAAGATAGAGAAAACTTTAAAGCAAGGACAGTTTTTAATGCAATGAAGCGATGAATGAACTTGTTACTTATCGCAAGTCTGTCTCCATTGATCTGGAAATAGCAACTCTACAGTTGAATCTAGATCATTGGTCCACAATTATTTTGATCCTAACAAGTGATGGGCATTATTAGCCTGATTTGAATGCATAATACAAGTAGGATAGTTTTCAGTCCTTTAGGATTCTGAATGAGCAGCTTTTCAGGTTAAATGGATTTGACAATACAAAAAAAAAAAAAGATATTTTCATTAAAAGTGTAAATAGTGGAGTCAATTGCTAATATTTTGTTACAAAGCTTATATCAACTCGCAGTGGCTGAGCGGTAAAGCGCTTGGCTCCTGAACCTGGGGGTCCCAGGTTCAAATCCCGGTGAAGGCTGGGATTTTTTTTTCAGGATCCTTGGGTGCCTGAGTTCACCCAGCTCTAATGAGTACCTGACATTAGTTGGGGAAAAGTAAAGGCGGTTGGTGTGCTGGCCACATGACACCCTCATTAATCGTAGGCCACAGAATCAGATGACCTTTACATCATCTGCCCTATAGACCACAAGGTCTGAAAGGGGAACTTTATATCAACTCACTCTGGTGAAAAGTTATTTCTCCCATACCCATTCTCAGGTCAAGTTGAAACATTGCATTATTATTCACTGGTATTGATAGTACATGAATCAATTATTAATTTATTTGTCTGATACCAACAAGGGAAATTAATCCTTTAGTATTTAGGGTTACATCTCCCACACCCATTCTCAGATCAAGTTGAAACTTTGATAATTAATTATGAATCAATAAAAAAAAGAACCATTTCATCCTTAATTATTGGTAATTATTTTGGGGAATAACTTTTCATTATAGAGACATAGTTGTAAGATCAGTTAAATCCCTAAGATAAGCTTGTCAAATACAAAGCTTATATCAACTCACTCCCTATGTCTGTCTGGCCAAAAGTTTGTATATGTTATTTCTCCCAATCACAGAAAGCTGAAATTTTGGAAAATTATTTCTTTTACATGACAAAACAAGAATCAATTTAAAATATTAACCAATTGGTTTATTATTGGTACCGGTAATAAATTATTTTGTTTGGTATCTCAAACAAAGGAAAAAAATAGTACTTGAAGAAGTGGCAGTATAAGATGAATTAGTCCCCTTTATAGAATGTCATCTGAGGCTACCAACTTAATTACATGACTGATCTAAAATAATTGTTACACTTAATATATAAGCTTTGTTGTTTTTTTTAGTATTTTGCTTGTTTTAATTCACTTTTTTTAGTAATGAGTGCACAGAAGTTTCCTTTTCCTATTGCCAAACTAAAGTTTCCCCTTTTCTATTGCCAATCTAAACAACCTTCTTTGATCAGCTAGCTAATGACACCTGTCATAAATTATTAACATGTTGCATTTTGATTTTAAAACATCTCAAAAAGTTAACTACAAGAAGAAACAATAGAACTAAAGGCAAGAGGTAAACCTTTTTTCACTGACATTCAATTCAACACCAACAAAGGTAATTACATTGATTTAAAAACATTTATTCAAATAATACAATTCGCATTTAATTCATCATATATTTTCCAATAACCCTTGTAGCCAGACAAATTACAAGTGAGGATAACATTGTTAAGTATGAGGGCTTGAAGGACAGACAATAATGGTCCTAATTCATAATCCATACTTTTTAATTTAAGACAACAAATCCCCATTGAAATCTATTTTATATTGCCAGTCAGCGTCTACACTTTCATCTTGAGAACAAAATTAGTGTGGTTAGCAGACATTTAAGTTCATCATGCTATCTACAAATCCACCACCATGTCTATCACATGAGAACCTGTTTTGAATATGAATGTTGTTGGGTTTTAAGCTTTTTTTTTTTGAGGAACCATTTAAAAAAAATAACATAAAACTATCCTTTAAGAAAAGCTATTTCTGGCTTTACATGCAGTCTCATGAGTTTATTTTACACAAGAGTCTGTAGACCAGAGACAGTTGGCAATCAATGTAGCAAATATCAAACATGTATGAATTTATCTTAAAGACTAAGTGAAACTAACAATGGACTACATTTTTAGACCAACATGAGTTACAAACTTTTTCATATCAAATGATCTATTTTTTTTTCTAGGGTTTGATGGGACAGGGGAGGGGAGAATGGAGTTGAAACCATTTGAAGTTAAGTGATCAATAAACTCACAGCACAGGCTAAGATAATCATTTCAAAAAGCAATGAACATGTTCAGTTAAATTTTGTCACACATATCATCAAACAACCAAATCTTTATTATCACACACGCTAAACAGTCTAGTTTGGCAGCAGCAGGGAGAGGGGGGAAATAAGTTTTTTTCAAAAGAAAAAAAAAAATGTGTAGACTAGTATGACATCAACTTCAGAAAAGTTGTATGCATATTTATTTTTACTGCTATATGCAATGTTTTATCCTCATAATAAACTTAATGAAAGGAGTGTACAATTTAATGTCATCAGGACATTTTCTACATAACATGTTCAAGAGAATGAAATTCAGATATCATGTAACGAAGAAGTCAAACCTATCGGTATCAGTCATTACTTTAGTGAAGCTAACACATCTGTGACTGGAAACAACATCTGAGATTAAAGCATCTGAGTTCAGCCAGGATCACAAATCAACCGTGTCTTCATTCAGTTCTAATGTTTCTAAGTCATCCTCTATCAAATCTATATCCTCCCCATCAAACAACTCCTCGTCAATGTCCAGGTTGCCATTGACTGTGGCACCCACCGCAGCAGCGATTGCAGCATCAGTTTCATCCTCCTGAAGCCTGGAATTGCTATCTGGTGAGATAGCAGCCGCTTCATCCAGTTTACTGGCTTCCTCTGTGAGAAAAAAACAACATTTCAACTATTTGCTTCCTATGGTTACTTACAATAGTTTTACCAATTTTAGTTACATTTAATATATCCAGAATTCCTTATAACCCAGTATTCTGCATCCAAACTGGGCAACTGATTCACATAAATGTATTATTTAAATGTATATAGATTTTTTTTTCCCATTACAGAGAAACAAAAAAAAAATGTTTTTCTGCATTTCATTAGGAATGAATTAATCAATGTAATAATGAAATACTGACACTCTGGCAGAACCCTTCCGTTTATTTCAACTTATGCTAACATTATTTATATGGTACGTTGATTGACCAATTAGTTGGGTTTCCCAAGCAGGTTCCATATACCTCTTGTGAAATGGTGCTTAAGTCTAGCCAAAAGTAACAATGCTAACAAGGGTTTGAAACAGGAACTTTTTACGCTGTTAGGAGAACTGTAGGCCTTGATAGCTTTTTTTAAAAACTATAGTTCAAAGATGAATAAGTATTGTTCCACTTACCAGTATTTTTTAAATTTTTTATCATATCCTGTAAATGTTGAAACCTGTCTGCAGCGGCCTGTGTCCCAGTGTTGTCCACTTCCACAGCCACCCACTGACCTTCACTGATATCTACTACTTTAGTGTCAGACTCCTACAACATGGAATTCAAACATTTATATATTTTTTTTTAATCCAGCCTTACTGCTAAATAATACAAGAATTATGTGGAAAAAAAAAAAAAGATCCTTGCTAGATAAGTACAATAATAATTACAAATTATGCTGGAGATTCTTCTTTTTTTTAAATTGAAATTTTAAAATATTTCTACCAATAATTATTTTAGAAACAAAGTCAAAGAAGGATTAAAAAAAAAAAGATGTCAAATCGTGATAAAATAGGGCTATATCAAAAATCAAAGCTCTGCTATTTAGAAGGTTTTCTTAAGTCCCAGTTAGGTTCTGGACTATTCATTTATTTTAAACTAGTCAAACCCATGTCTTTGTGAACACATGACAAGTTTTGTATTTATATCAAAGTTTTAAATTAAAGGATCATGTTGTGCAACTCACTAAAATGTTAAAACTACAATTTTTAGTTCAATTATTAGAGACAGATATGAAATTTGCTCTACCAACTTTTACACTGATTCCATACTTATACAAAGCTAACACTTCTAAAACAGACCTTTCCAATATAGTGTAAAATGGATGAACAATAAAGAATGTTGGCAATATTTTTTTTTATCAATAGGTGGTAATCAATGTGAGCTTAGTGATCATTATTTTGTGCAATGATTTTTTTCAGATGGTGGAAATGTGCATGAAATGAGTGTTGTAACATTTTGTTTAAACTGTATGAAGTCCCAGGACTTTCCATCAATATTCTCTACTGAATTTAGATTCAAAACATACTTCCTCTTCTAGCAATTCTCTAGTGAATCTACATTTAAATTTAAAACATACCTCTTCTTCTACTTCTCGTTCAATCTCTCCTTCCTGAGCTTCATCATCATCCCCAAGTACAAGTTCTGGATTGAACTCAAACATCTGTCTACCACTGATCTACAGACAAAGTATTCAGAGCTTGCTAGTTACAGTGTGTTTATAAAAGTTAAAGCAGTAAGTCTTAACAAAAGTCGACTATTCTGACTAATTATATTTCATTAAACTTTCAGATGGTCATTTTATTGTTTCCACTTTCTTCTAAACATGAACATGTCATCTAATATGCACAAATGTATATAGTCTAAGCAATAGAAGATGAACCACCTACCCCTACAGTACGACCAGCTTTGTAATCAGCTTTTTTCTTTTCCTGTTCTGCCAGATGCTTCTCAATTTTTTCTTGTTTCTGTCAAAAGAAATAGATCTCTAAAAAACATTCCAGAATTAAGCACAAACACACACTATAATACAATAGCAAACCAACACACACACATTTTTTTAAAAGTCTATATTCAGACAGTCAAAAAGGAAATGTTATTATATTTTAATTTAATTGGATCTAAGTAATTAGACATTTTTATAAGTTGCCACCAAAATTAAATAACCACTTTGCAACAAAGTGACATTTCTCAAAGCTTATTTTTTTTTCTTTAAATAATAATTTTACCTTTCTTTCTTTCCATTTAATAAATGTTTCTAATGTAACTCTGGTCACATTCAGACCTAATGCAGCTCTCTGTTAGGAAGGAGAACAAATATCATAAGTAAATCTACATGTATGTTGTACCAATTGGTTTTAAATTAAAATAAAAGCAGAGCAGAAAAAACTAAACAATTTGGGTTTAGGTACAACTGCTGTTAGATCCATAAAATTATGCCTTTCTGATCGGTTAACACAGAGCAAATAAAATAGAAATTCGTTTTCCAAATTCAGCTTTGAAGCCATTACAACCATTCGATTCATATTTCTTCTATCACTGACCTCAGTCTCAACAAGCTCCTCTATGGTTATTTGATCTTCTGTGTCAGCTTTCTTTTGGTCTTTCTTTAACACAAACCCTGTGGATAATTACATTCTTATCAATTATGCTGTATACCTCATACTTGCAAATAGCACAACAACATTTCACATCTTAAATACATAGACTTTTTTTTTTTTTGAATAACTAGCTGCTATCAAGGATGTTTTCAGTTTTTGTGATAGGACTGAACGTCTTTAGTTTTCTGTGTACGATTGCATGTCTTCAATATATGTGATGGTTTGTGTTTTTGGACTCAGCATGTCTCCAATGTATGGAATTGGTGGCGTTGGTATTTAAAATTGTAAAAAAATATTTTTTTTTTAAATTTTAAAATTAGGTTATGTATTTAATTTATTCAACACAAATTATTTACACACTAACATTCAATTCTGATTGTTTACAATCTTTTGATTTTCAATTTCCATGAGCAAATATTTGTTCCATGATTTATTATTGTCATTCAACACAACAAAACACTCACCTGGAGGTAGACAATGCCTGTATATACACTTCACTCCGTTGGGACATTCCCAAAACCAACCGTATTTGCTGCTTTCAACTGCATCCAAGAAAAATTTACATATCTGTAGACACAGAGCATTATTTAGAACTATTCTTTACACAATGCTTAAGTATTTTTTTTTTTAAATGAATGAGATTTAGAACATGATGTTTATAAAACAAAATTCTTACAATTGCAGTTTTAAGTTTGTTTGAATCACTTTCACCATGTTTTTTGTTAATGACATCTTCAAGTGTTGCTTCATCCCAGTTCTCCATAGTTTCTAAAAAACACAAAATACACAAACGAAGGTTTGGTACCTAACTCTTCATTCTATATCTAAAAAGTGGGACATTAACTAATACAACAATTTTACCTTTTTTATCTTCATAAATATTTCTTTTCTCTCCTTTTCTTTCAATGGTCAAGTCATGAGAGAACTTACACTTATCTCCCTTGGAACACTGCCCTTGTTTGAAGAATGCACACAGCACGGACTTGGGGTCCACACCTGGACAAAGATTTTGAAAGTTGCCAAGAATCACAAGACACAATATGTATTATGATGGGCCATAATAATAGCCTTAATATGTATTTATCTGGAGTATCAAAAGCAAACAAAAAATTATATAATTACCCCCATTAAGTCAATGAATCTTTAAAACACATGCAATTATTTTAAGTAAGATGAAAATAATACAAGCCATTTAAAATCTAAAAACATATACAAACTGAAGACATACCAATATCACTTTAATTTTCTCTGGTTTAAATTCTTTAGGAGCACGTCACCAAAGAACTCTAAAGTCACAAAGTCCATAGAGCTACTTTATTTCATAATTTTCTAAACTGGGGAACGGAGCCAGTATGGTAAACCACTAGGCTTCTAAATAAACGAATAACAAGTTTGAATCCTGCACTACTAGGATTTTGAACTTCATGATATTTAGGCTGCCACTGAGTCCACCCAACTCTTGTGCAGACATGCCTACCCCCAATACCCAGAATGTGGAACACTCAGGTTGACAATGTGATTGAATGGGGAACTTTGGGCTCCAATGTGGAACATAAACTTATGTTTATCAGCTGTATTGCGCGCAATAAATAAAACTTCAATTAGTACTTAAATAACGATGCTGGTTTGCTTCTTATATATAAATGTAAATAGTATAATTCAAAGAAGAATTTTTTAGTTCTATCTAACTCTAGATCTACATGATGAATAATAGTGAATTCAATTCCAAATGTATCCTAATGTTTCTATCTATTTTGTATTTGTTACTACTAGAATAGATCTAGTTAAATCTAGTAACTAGACTAGATTATTCTAGATCAACTTGAATTTGAATTGAATAGCTTTTCTAGCTAGACCTCTCAAGTCTCAAGTCACTTTAAATTTTGTTCTAGTTCTAGAATAATTTTGATCTAACAAGTCCTCTAAGATCTTAATATTTATCTCTAGATATAGATCTACGGACTTCTTGATAACTAAATAGTGAATTAATTACATCTCTAGAAATCTAGATCTATCATCTTCTAATTCTTCTACTATGACTATTTTACTATTAGTCTAAAAAAAAGTTAATTCTAAACTCTACTAAGTCTATTTCTAGATCTATTGATATATCTGGATTCTAAGTATTTTAGTAATAGATCAAATCTAGACCTTAATTAACTTGATTACGTTTTTTTTTGTTTTTTTTAAATCCTTTTCTTAAGACACTTAAGTAGACTAGACTAAATAACCAGCTCTAGATTAGATCTCTAAGTCCTCTAACTTCTAAGTCTAGTTGAGTTAGATCAGTTAGATTTTAGAACTACTAGATCTAGATCTGGTACCATGTCCATTGTCAGGAAAGCAAAGGGATTTGAATGGAGCGATTTGAATAGAGCATTTGGCTTAGCGCTTACTAGATTCTAAGAATTGATTTAGTATCTAGACACCTAGATCTATGTACTCACACTACGTGACCGACTACTGTCACTACATAGTCAAGACCTAAAATTTAGACACACCGGGTCTGGGAGGAGATACGATGTAAACAATAAACACAGACCTATATATATTTTGCATTCAGTATTTTCATTTCGTACTATCAATAAATAATGAAAAAAATGGTGATTTTTTTTGTCGGAATTCGGACTTAGCGGAACAAAAACTCGAGAGTGCAAGTTTTTGTTTGTTTAACACAGACAAACAAAGTTCTACCTTTAGACACAGTCTGAGCCACGGGTTTAAAAAGAGCATTGATCTCCTCTTGCAGCTTTTTCTTCTCATCTTTTTTAGCAGCTTTGTCTGCTAGCTGTTGGGCTTCCAACTGTGAATACAAACACAGCAGAATGCTTAAGTCTGGCTACAAGATCTCAAAAGCAAAAGTCATAGGAGTGTTGTCCATCTGTCTAGGAGGAGATGCACCATCATAATTCTTTTCCATGAAAAAAACACTACTCCATATTCATTTAATGTTGGTGCATCTCCTAGACAGCTATCTAGTACTGTGAGAAGGTAATAT
>JADKLZ010005465.1:7081320-7095832 GCA_021533235.1 Biomphalaria straminea | reverse complement strand
GTGCGAAGAGTTCTGTTAATAAATACTCCGAAGTGCGAAGAGTTCTGAGAAAAAGTTTTGGGAAGCACTGCTGTAGCGTGTTCTTGTATAAACACAGTTTTGTTTATTACCAAGTAGTAAATATTCATCTCCTTTAGAACTGATCCAGCAAACAGGCACTTGTTTTAATCAACAGACGAAGCAGTCATTGAACGTGGCCTTTTTTTTTTTAGAACTGGCGGGGGGGGGGGGCAGACATGCACGTGTCACGCCCCGCATTATTTCTACACATCGTCGAGAGTGTTGCGGAACTGAACCTCTGCGGTGTCAGTATGTACTTTGGAAAGGAGTTTCGAAGGGCCGAATATGACCCGCGGTAAGTGGTTTCTTCATCACTTTCTGAACGTTTTAATCTTCAGCATTAGAAACAATTTTTTTTCCGAGTTATTGGTGTTCAGCCCAGATACATGTGAACAATGCAACTTTTGAGTCAGGAGATGGGAGAGGGGGGTGTTACTGTGATCTTGAACCTCTTGTGTTTAGGTTTCTTGTGAACTTTAACCTTTGTGTCCAAGGAGGTCACTGTGATCTTCGTTGTCTACGGCTATTATACAGAGTCTGCCGCTATATTGCCTCCCTTGACATGCATGGACAAGAGTTCTCTGTCTGACTCTGTCAGCTGTTGTTTCACAAGCGGCACGCGAATGCTTCCATTGGTGGAGCTAGTCGACCTTAGATCCCCTGTCAGTCTGAAATTCAGAGAGAAAAAAAAAACTTTGAATGGAAATAAGCTAACTTTTTTTTTTCCTTATTTCACAAAAGGACATGACGTTAAATAAGACTTATATTTGAAATCAGGACAGGACCCCCCCCCCCAAAAAAAAAAAAAAAAGATATGAGAAAAGCTTTCAAAAAATCGATAGTAGAAATGGCCGCTTCTGATACTATTACAACCTAAAAAAAACACCAAAAAAAAACTTGCTGACGTCAGTACATAAAACAAAAATAATATACATGCAGAAAATATAAATAATGTATTTATTATTATATGGTGAACATTGCAAATAGGATTACAATGAATCATTCATTCAATAATAGCTCTCTGATGGATTTCATTCAGACGTTAACGAGGCTAAAGGCTGATTCCCCGATAGCTTCTATTTAGCTTATCCAGTGACATGTATTTAATGTTTTATTTAAAGGGAAACTCTCATAGTTTTTCAAATTTTAGTTATTGACATATTTAAATTATGCGTAAAAAGTTGTAATAGTAAACATTATATCATTTTTTATTTAAATGCTTAGAAAATTTTATATTTAATAAATTGGACAGTAAATTCGCCACGCCTCCTAAAAAACGGGGTTCTTTGAGATTCTGTTTTTATCTTAGTCATACGTCACAACAATACTGAAAGGGAAACTAGATTTAACCAATCGTATCGCTTCTCTCTTTTGTAGCTGTCAGGCTCTTAGGCTTAGTGACGGTATAGTCCAGAGCTATGCTATAGTTTTATATATAGAGAGAGGGAGATATAAAAGCATTAGGATAACCAACTCGAGAAAAAAAAAACATTTTCATCTAAACCTCTCCCTATCCCAAGAAGTAAATATATCGTGTGTCTGACTGATTCGAACAAACTGGTCAGACTACGTGTAGTCGGTCATGAAAAGACAACCAAGCGATAATGTTTGCTGTGTGTTAAGTGGTCAGGCGAGAAAATATACACTGCCGTGGTTAGTCAAGCATGTAAATCTTCTTTTAATACGCATTTTGTTCTTTGCTTACAAGATCCTAGATCTAACCGTATAGACGGCGATTTTTTTTTAATGAGAATTGTATCTATGGTCTCACGCTATAAAATGAGTCAATAGATTAAATTAATAGGTTAGTGTGACGTCACATAGAAACCCGGTGAAAGTCTGACTGTTTTGGATGCGCAGAAAAATAACGTCAGAAAAACATCAATTACTAAGTTGTTAATTCAAATAAAAAAAAAAGAATAATATATTCATTATCTGTAAATCAAAACACATATTATATCAAAAATTGTCAAAACCATTGGAGTTTCCCTTTAAATGGATTTCGTTATGTAATATGTCATAAAAGATACGCACTTAAGTTTCATTAAGAAATGTTATTTTATTATTGCTACTATTTAAAAGCTATGAAGTAAAAAGATTCCTGTTTTTATCTTTTGTTATATTTATTTACAATTTTTTTTTTTGGACCTGGTTGATGGCATGTGACAAGTGAAGCGAGAGCTCAACATAGATAGCAGCATTATCGATGTTATACAAACACTTTACCACAATACAAATGGCTCAGTATTTCTCTGGCAAGAATGCATTCTCCGCCTAGCTCTTTTAACGTATTTCTATAGCAAATTATCGCTATTTGTAGTGCGGTCCTGCCATCGTATGTCCATGATGGAGCGTAAGCATCTTTGGTGAAAGCGCTCAAGGAGTCTTAGCTGTTTTCTATATAGTGTCCATGTCTCAGAGCCATATAGAACGCCGATATGGACAGTATAGAGGGACTTCTTATGATCCGACAGCTACGCTGGGCACGGCACGTGTCCCGTATGGGAGACGAACGTATGCCAAAGGCAGTCTTTTTTGGTGAGCTAAAAGATGGTTGACGTAACAGAGGCGCCACACGGAAACGCTTCAAAGACCAGCTTAGGCGTCAACTTTTCTTGGCTGACATGCGCGTCGGAACGAGACAGCTGGAGGTCACTCACGAAGGCCGCGGGATACACATTTGAGACCAAAAGAAAATCTGCCGCCGAAGACAAACGCAGACGACGAAAAGAAAATCTAAACCGACCACCTGCGGACAATGGTTTTGCTTGCCCTGGATGTGGCAAAATATGTAGGTCACAGCTGGGACTGCACAGCCACGGGAAACACTGTATTCCTCACTAATCTTCGGATTCGAAGACAAGCCTATTATTATAGCAAATTATAATGGAATCTCTGGAATGATATACTCCTAACTTGACAATACACGGGTGCTTATTTCCAATATCAGGTTTGATACAGACTTCATTGGAGAAAATGCAGTCCAGAAACAAGATCTTACTTCAAAGCCGGATTCTACATCTAGAGCATGGAAATTAGCGCAGGACAAAGTAATAGTTTGTGGTGGAGATAGTACACGGTGTTCCATATAGTTGAATGGTAAAAATAGTAGAAGCTGACTCATTGAAATATCAAGTGTCTAACATAAATAAAGAGATAAAAAGCCATTGAAATTAAGCTTGTCTTCCACTGTCTTGAGCAAACTGTAGGAAATCTGCAAGAGTAACAATAAGTTCCAAAACGGTCTTTGAAAAATAATGATTATTAAATGGTAGAAAAGAATACCCGATACTGAAGAACGGGCCTGCATAGCATCCACGCAATCCTGATGCAGTCCTAGCTGTGCTGTGCAGACCACATTCTGCAGGATAGAAAACGCCAGCATCCCTAAACAACTCATGTTTGGACAATTGAAGGAAGGCAAGCGATGACAAGGTGGACAAAGAAAACGCTACAGTGACAGCCTCAAAGCTTCCTCAAAGCCACCTGGGACCCTGCCACCCTGACGGAAATACATAGAGCATCATGGCGTCGCACTGTGAAAAAATGGAGCAAGAATTGCAAAGGAGAAGAGAACATTGATGTCAGAGAAAAAAAAGCAAACAAGGCTCCAGCTGGAATAACCTGCCCAGAGTGCAACCGAACATTGAGGCACAAAGCCCCAATGCTAAGCCCTTGGCCCCACTGAATGACAAAAAAATAGTAATCATTGAGCCACGATGGACGAATTATTTTTAGTGGTCTCTGCTCGCCTTTATGATTTTGAAAGCTAAACACCGAAAGCTGAGGCTGAAACAAGAATTGAAACTTTTGAGGTAAATGTTATAGAAAAACAAACGCTAGAAAAGAAAAGAAATGTGTTTATACTTTTACAAGTCAACACTATGACAGGCAAAAAGGAACGACTCATCAATACAGCGAAGAGCTGGTTTGGTGATACTGTTAGACATAACTCACTATCAAAAGTTATCCTTCAAGGTATAGTGGATAAATCACGAAGAAAGGTCGGTCCAAAGAAAAGATGGTTGGACAACATAAGGGATTGAACCCAACTCTCTCAAGATAACCTGCTAAGAGCAGCTGCTAACCGGGAAAAGTGGAGGGATTAGGTTACGCGAAGTATTACAGCGCACCTACGACATGGGACAGATAAGATGATGATGCCTTACAATCTTCTACACATAACACATTACTATCTTCTTATTAAATAATAGCTTTTTCATGTCCTTATAAATGCCTAAATACTTAATACTTTAGCATATTCTTATCACATAATATCTTATTAGCTTCTTATCGCTTTACACCTTGCTTAGTTCTTATTACATAATGCGTAATAATCTTCTTATTGCATATTATCTAAATATTTTCTTATTATATAATTGTTACAATGTCCTCATATAATAATACCTTAACTCCTCCGTTTCACTGATACTCGTATAATCAGGGGTAGAGCTCTTCGTAATCTGACTGGAGTTGAAGCAACACTTTCTAATGGAAGAGGGAACCTTACTGACGACTGGTTTCCTGTGAAACATGAAATGGTATATCTGGTTATACTTGGAACACTCATCTTAAAGAGTGAGGATATCTAAATGGCAATGTCTTCGATTCCGAAGGATAATGATGAGTGCGGTGCTTCACATGACTACGCAGACCAAGTTACGACCTACATATTTTTCCGCATCTCGGGCATTGTCCTCCGGCGGTCACTGATTCAAACCCTGCCCGCTCCCATCCCCCGTCCTCCTGCGGGAGGTTTGGACAAGAAAGTAATCTATCTGCAACTTTGAAGGAACATCCGAAACACGTAAAACAAACAAACAGACAACCCAGGACAGTCGAGATAATCAGTTCAGCACGCTAACCGCAAGATGAGGCATTGCTTAATATTAAACTGGTTACAAACTAATAGCCTATTATTGATAAATATATATATATAACACATTACAGCATGGCATCTACCTGATTTGTACAATATGTCAGACGAGCGATTTTAGATAATCTTTCAGCATCGATTTGTTATCAACAGATCTATTGGTATTTTTTATTTAAACGGGAATAGAATAAAAAATCTAAAAATCTATATCTATTAGATGTAGATCTATAATATAAATTTTGAATAATTTAGATGTATTTTAGATTAGATCTGAGTGTGACAGACGGTCAGACGGACGTTTTGAACAAACTAATAGCGGTTTTCCCCCTTACAGGGGCCGCTAAAAATGTTATTTAGCATAAAATGAATGCTTCATAAATATTCATCATTTCTGTCGTAGTAGGCTACTATTCCAGATGGCGGTCTAGTTAGTGGTATGCGCTCTGGACAGTCGACAC
This sequence comes from Biomphalaria straminea, assembly GCA_021533235.1. NCBI lineage: Eukaryota > Metazoa > Mollusca > Gastropoda > Planorbidae > Biomphalaria > Biomphalaria straminea. The sequence continues at coordinate 7,090,438 of JADKLZ010005465.1, read as the reverse complement.
GATGGTCTTAGGTTCGTACCCTACCCTCCGCAATCCTTTGTTGTCCTGCAAGAGATCTAGGCTAGGACTTAAATCTTTATTTCTGAAGGAAATTCTAAAGCTTATTCTACATTTCAAAAGTAAAGCATTGCTTTTGAAATTGTCATGATATATGTAAATAAAAGTTCCCCTTTTAGACCTTGTGGTCTATAGGACAGATGATGTAAAGGTCATCTGTTTCTGAAGCCAACAGTTAACGAGTGTGTCATGTGGCCAGTACAACGACCAATCGCCATCACTTTTCCCCAACTAATGTCAGGGTACCTATTAGAGCTGGGTGGACTCTTCGGCCCTTAAAGATCACGTAATTAAAAACAAGAATTCGAACCCGGGACACCGCTTTACCGCTCAGCCACCATGCCTTTATATGAAAATATGTGCATTTTTTAAAATTGTCAATGTTATTGGGACTAAAACAGAGAATTATAAAAGTGTATACAAGTAAACAAAATCTAAAATAAATAGAGACTCCATTTTTAGTGAGAGTGCACATTCAGACATTTCACAAAACGACATAAAACAATGACGTAATATCAGTGCCGTATTTAGCTTTGAGAAGGCCATTAGATATTTGAGATAAGGGAACCTCTATACTTCCATAAGTTATTGTTATATGTTAGTGCTAAACATTTCTTGGGGGAGGGGGAATTTAGGCTATAGCTTCTGTAGCCTGAAGGTAAATCCGCCCCTGCATATTATAAACGTAATATTTATCACAAGGTTAATACCTTTTAAAAGATAAGGTTTAATAAGGTAATATGGGAACAAGAATGGCTGAGAACGAGGAAAATACGTAAACTGCTCCAGACCTAGCTCACCTGGCCACTAACGAATGTTAGAGATTGATGACACAGTAATACATAAACTAAAATAAACATAAATAAATAAAGTAAACAAACGAAAAATTAGATTTTCTTAGGAGCTTAAATCGAGACCATTCGTTATAGGCCTAGAAGGTCTCAACAATGACCTGAGACGTCGCAAACCTTGCAGTGGCGTAGCTACGGTGGGGGGAGGAGGGGGGAGAATTCGAAAATCCCCCAGGCCCCCACTTGTGGGGGGGGGGACCCCAAATGAGAGTTTTTTAACATTAAAAATTAAGTATTACGCAAAATGCAGGGGCGCCAAAGAGGACAATCCCCCAGGGCCCCCAAACGATGGAAAAATTTCTAGCTACGCCTCTGAACCCTTGAGCATTTTAGACCAACAGCTAGTTGCTACGTCTCCGCTGCTCAAAAGTTATGACGTTGCAGGCTAGTGTTCACACCTTGTATGACGGTTGGCCTTGCTTTAAATCGCTCGAATAAAGAATTAACTATAAATAGATGTACCTAATATAACGACATATTCTAGTGCTGAAGACTCCGTAGATCAGTGGATTGGCTGCCGAGTTCAAGGGAGCCAAACTTTGAACGAATGTATTTATTTTAATCCAAACTGGCGTATTAGGTATGACCTGAAAAACCTGGCACATGTTGATGATGAAATAGGGGCTCCAGCAGACGATAAATACTGTGGAAATAAATGACATGGAAATAATTTTTAAAAAATTGTCGCTTATATAAAGTGTGATGTATCAATTCTTCTGACTCCCTCATGTAATTAATTAGTAATAGATCAAGAAAAACAATAACAAATTTTTGCGACTGGAAATACTTTTAATGGGGTCCATTCACCAAACGTAAACAAACAACATTTTCTCTATATGTTCTATACAAATTACGCAATCCGTATGTGTGTCACGTGATCCGTATTTTTCACTATTTTATCAATATTATGCAGGGGCGTAGCTAGGCAGGGGCGGACTGGGAATCAAAATCGGCCCGGGCATTACCGTATTAACCGGCCCACAAATACCATGTCATATGTTGTATCAGTGCTTTTTTTTTTTAAATATATACTCGGTGAGGGATTACCTAACTTTTGACTAGTAATAAATTAATAATAAACGTAAAAATACAAGAATAGTAAATTTTTTCCCCACATTGAAAAAGATGCCGGTACACCGTACCAGTGCGTACCGTCACAAAAAAGCATATGTAGCCTATAAGTTAATATATAAGTGATTGTGTGTGTGTATCCAATTTATCTTCATTACATACTGATCTTTCATTCTTTCGGACGTTTTTTGTACCCTAAAATAGGCTCTTCCTTTAGTTAGTGGAAAGACAGTATACACCGCCATTGACAGCTAGGGAGTCTGGGGGAGCGCTGCGGGGTTCGTGGCGAGCCCCGGGTCCAAGCATTATTTCCGGTATTTTAAGCTTTAAAAAGGCTTATTCTGGGGTATCTACAGTGCATTAGTGTGCTCTTTATCAGCTAAAAAATTCAAAAACCAAATTTGCTATTCACGGCACTTAATTAATGGAGTCCAGCGACTGGTAGAAAATGCTAACTATAATTTTGCTTTAGTTTGTGTATAGGATGGGGAGGGTAACCACAAAATGTGGCTAAGCTCATGAAATGTGTGACTAGTTTTCTTATTTTGTTTTTTATTTTTGTTTTTTTTTTGTTTATTGAAAGGGGATTTTAAGCCCAGCCTCTTCTCTTTGGCTTCAATGTGGCTGAAACTTAAGTTTCCGTTTCAGACAATGAGGTCTGAGGCAGCTGATGGTTTGAACCCCCCTCCTGCTACGCCCTTGTGTCATATTATATTTGTAAGCCTAATTCTCATGAAAACATATAACGTTTAATAAAATATCGAAAACTGAAAATACGATCTCATAGGATTACGTATTATATTTAATTTATACTTGTATGTGATCTGAAAACTATTTTAAAAAATACAATAGCAGCATCAATGAGTTTGAAATGAATGAATTATTAAATGTTTTGGAGACTTTTGGTATTTTTATAGATTACAGACGTTACTTTAAAAAAAAAATTAGGCATGCATGTTGCTCTTTGACTTAAGTCGTGGGTATTCCCGTCTGACACATTCCATTAAAAGATTAGAGAATGCAGAACGGTTAGAGAGACACTTACTGTGAAAAGCTCTAGCTTTGTCCTACTACATTCTCAAAAAACGAGAGTTGTATATGAATATGACCAATAAAAATATAAATCTTCTATCATTAAATATCAGATGTGACAGCGCTATATAAAACCAGAGAATTAGTTTACGAATTTCCGTCATTGACTTCATACTAAGCATAAAAAAGATCCCATTTCAGAGTATTTCAGACCTTGTGGTCTATAGGGCAGATTATGTAAAGATCATCTGTTTCTGTGACCTATGGTTAACGAGGGTTTCGTGTGGCCAGCACAACGATCTTTACTTTTCCCATTAAAGCTGGGTGAACTCAGAGGCGCCCAAAGATCTCGAAATTAAAATTCTAGTCTTCACCAGGATTCGAATCCCGGACCCCAAGCCAAGCGCTTAACCACTCAGCCACCACGCCTCCATGATATACTGAGTATATATTTGTCATTAATTAAAATGGCAAAAATAATTATTTAGATCTTGATCTTGATTTGATTTTTTTTTAAACATACAATATTTTTTTGTAAGCTGAAGTATATTATTTTTAAATTTATGTTATTAAAATTAAACAAAAAGAATGCTTCCTCTTACTTTGAAAATCGCAGAAAGAACTATATATTGAGCTGTGAATAAGTTTTGTGGTTTGCAATTTCGCGGCTATGTGTGTTAAAGTTAATTTCTATTAAGTATTGTTGAAGAGCTAATTGTCACCCCTTTTTTTTTTCTGCGTTATATCAATGTTTCCTAACTCTCCCTCTTCCCTCGTTTTCGGTAACATTGTCAATGGAACCATCAAAAGTCGGGGTAGGGAAGGAGGAAAACCAGGTGGGAGTGTCATCAAAGTCCATGCCGACCAGCAAAAACGTTTAGGCCAAACACAAACACACAGACATCAAAGCAGTATTGAAGCCAATGCCGCTCATAGGCCTACACAGCTAAATGTACGGTCTAACGTTTTGCAAATGATAATATGCATAGTGTATTATGTACATTTTTGATATACTTATTGATTTCAAACAAAATTAATTGTAAAAAAATAAATAAATAAATAAATAAAATAAAACGTGTTCGGGCAAATGTGTCTTTGCTATTATAACTTTTTTTTTAAAGTTGTCTGCATTAAAAAAAAATTTCTTTGGTCGCTACCAGACCGGCCCATTTGGTATCGGCCCACCGGGCATTTGCCCGGTATGCCCATATAGCCAATCCGCCCCTGTAGCTAGGGGTTCGGGGGCCCGGGGGGGGGACCGACCTCTTTGGGGGCCCCTTGCATTTTGACTTTTGATATATGACATGACATAATGTACGCAAAAAATATATAAACCCAAGATCAAATTGGTTCAGTATATCAGTAAATTTAACCAAAAAAATTAATCATTAAGACTCTTTTAATGAATAATACGGTTGTTTATTAGCTAAATAATGCACAAGTGACAAATCTCGATTCATATCGCTTCACGTGGTGCATTCTGTGCAGTAAAGACATCTATAACATCATCTACATCGATACTTTCTAGTATTTGTGACTTCACTGAAATTAAAGCCATGATAAGCCTTTCTTGCGTCATTGAGCTCCTGGGATAGTTTTTTTTTTAGAATGACGCAATGGAAGTGGCCTGATTTAGCGGTATTCAGAGGATGTTGCAAGGTTTGAGCCTATGGGTGATTGTATTACTAGTTTGTTGATGAAAAGTGCTCGTGCATCAGTGACATCATTGAACAAGCGATTTGCCATTTATTTCATCATACAAACAGTAAAAAATAACACAGTTTGTCATCATTCAACAGGTGTCTTGGTCCAAGAAGAAACCCAAAGGTATCCATTTTCTTTCCAGCCTTTGTAATCTGTCCTTCTTCCCCATATGAAATCTGTCCTGCACTTCTGTCGCAACACGTTTGAATTGCAGTTCTATTGACAGTCCTACTGAGTCCTACATTAGAAGTCATTTTCCCATCAAGTCTTTTCTTTCTTCTGGTTGTTTTGATTTTTCGTTGGATAGGGTGATCAGTTTCGTCCGTTTCTCACCATTTTGCAGAAAGCATGAATGAGTTTCAATTTATGTATTGTTTATGTTTTGTGCGACAGCACACAGATTTAAGTTATACGATAGTGTGAAAGATCCATATCTTGCTATGCTCGAGTATACAAATACTTCAATAAGCATCACAACTGCTGATGAGTAGAAGACTCAGGGACATCATTCCAACTGATCTCAAACTATTGAAACCACCGGTAACTTAAAATGCAGAGACACTACTCAACGAACGACAGATGAAAAGCAAAGTTAAATACGATGCAAAGGCAAGACTACCTAAAGGTTATTTTGTCGGACAGAAAGTGAGAGAAAGCAGAAAGCAGTTCTCATAAAAAAACATTCATCACACAGATTTTACATCATAAACAAACGATGGAAAAACATACAGAAGGAATCAAAGCTTTTTGAACAAGAGTTTCGATGAAGATATCTCTGGGTACTATGATACCGATGAAGACAACGAGCAGTAAACTGTTAGAACAAACGAAACAGACAGTTATAGATCAACAAAGTGGTCGAATTGTTAAAGTTCCTAGTAGATATCAGACTTAAGAACATTAAAAAGAAGGATGTGATAATAACTTCAAAAGGAAGGATCTCTGGGGTTAATTTGAAAAAAAAAAGTTGAACAATTCATGTACAGTTACAAAAAAGGTGACAATTGTTGGATCTATCTCAGCAGAATGAAAAGCTGACAGGTTTAGATGTGATTATCATAGTTCAGAAATGTTGCTTTTGGATTTATGCCTAACAGACGTATGCGCAGGCCAGACAGATGGCCATTCATTGTGGCTGCATTGTAGGTTTAGCTTTTGCGTCACGCTGTTTTGTAGCCCCATTCTCGTCAATTCGGTATGGGGGAAGTTCCCATAGAAAGAATAATATTTTTTTTTATTTCACTAATAAAAAATATTCTATGATTGTGAAATTTCCTCTGACGAAAAGACGTACATTTATTGTTGTTTTTATTCATTTTCCCAGCTTTGCAATTCACTTTTATCACTCTATAATAACGATTTTTTCAATTTAGAAAAACCTTTTTCCATTTGATTGCGGAAAGATGAATAGAGGGGTAATAACTTGAGTGTGAAGTTAATTCTGAAATTAAAGAAGCCAAACCCGAATAATGGACAATTCTAGCATTGTTAAGAATAACTTTTGGATCTGTTACACTCGTTTCTGTAAATTCTGCTTCAATGTTAATTAGTGTAACCTTAAAATACTCGCCATTTAAATATATTATTAGTAAAGGTAACAAGATACCTGGAATTCCCTGTATACAGGGGCGGCCTTAGCAGTGCGACGGGCCCTGGACCCTAGTCTTGTGCGGGGCCCTGAGCCGTAAGGGTAGACTATATAGAAACCACATTACGCTCACGGGCTAATCCGTCTCTAACGCTGTCATGGGCCCCCAACAATAACAATTCAGTATGTCCGCTTTTAACACTGTGGGCCTTATTTTTATTACATAACAGAATATTACTTGGTACTGTTTGCCTACTGTTGTATATACTTCGTTGTTATTATTCTGCATAAAAGATTTCCTTTGAAGTTTAAAAAGTTTAAAAGAAAATAATCCAATGGCCTCAAGATGTCTATGCACAGAAGCATATAAAACACTTAGGCGAAAGTAATCAATCCAAAGAGTTTATTTTGTATTCAAACATCGACGTCTAATCGGATTTTATTAGGAAAATGTGTAGTGATCAAGTTTGTTACCATAAAATCTCCGATCGCGGAGCCCCAATAGGCGCTCCACTTGCCACCTCTAAGGCCGCTACTGCTGTATATCATACAGTTTTATTCGTGGCAACAAAGAGAGTAATACTCTTTGTTTTTGCTGCAAGAACATGTTTGATCTCTTTAATCGGCAACAAATTTATTTAAGATTTGTATTTTAAAATGTAAAACTAACTTGAAAAAACAACAACTTTGATCTCTGTGGGAAAATATTTTTTTTTAAATATCAACAAAGTCAACGTACTGATAGACCTAGGTCTAGATTTAGTATTTGATATAAATATAATCCATAAATGTTGAAAAAAAAATACACCCGTTGACACTATTTGTCAATCAAATATATTAATTTATGTATTTTGAAACACCCATTTGGGGGCCCCCCCCTAGGTGGGGGCCCGGGGGGATTTTCAAAACCTCCCCCCCTCCCCCTCTACGCTACGCCACTGATATTATGACGTGGCTAAATTTGTTTATTTACATTTGGTGAATGGACCCCATTGTTTTTCTTTTAGCGCTATTTCGTGCTTATAGCTTTCTCAATGCTCTATGATCCTATCACTTGTCTATCACTTGTCTATCACTTGTCTCTAGACCAGTTGGGGGTGGAGGGGGGAGGGAGGAGCGGGTGTATGGGAGAATGTTTTCACCCTTAACTCTCAAAAGCATTTTGTTTTACAAAGCTACAAAGCTAATATCAACTCACTCTATCTGTCCGTCCGTCTGTCTGGTGAAAAGAGTGTGTTTTCTCCCACATCCGTTCTCGGATCAAATTGAAACTTCGCACAATTATTCATTGACATAGACAAGACATGAATTAATTTAAAAATTAACCTATAAGACAGCTAATTACTGGTAATTAGTTACTTTTTTCAAATACAAACCAGGGAAACTATTACTTCAGTATTCACAGATATTACGAAACTTGCTGGGATTGGTCCTCTTAAATAATTGTTTACGCTATTTCACGTACTCTCCAATCAAGGAGCTACTTTAAACAATTATTTATTATACCAAACAAAACATGAATCAATAACAAAAATACTTAATTAGCCAAACAATTATTGACATTATATATTTTGTTACATATTGAATAAGGGAAATAACTTCTACATTATTGATATAGTTTTAAGGGCGGAGTTCTTCCCCTTCAGATAAACGTTTGTTTTTGTTTTTTTTTAAGGATTTTTTTTTTGTGAGGGCTCAAACCTGCTAAATGGAAGGCAGATATACTGGCCATTAAGCTAAACAAGTGCTTATCAAGAAAGGAGGTTTTATATGGTATCTGTTGTTAGGCCTCGAGCTAATTCTCTACACGGGGCTAGTACTGTCTCTCTATATAAAAAATAAATAATTAATTATGGCTAACTGGTTATTAGTGATGCAATTTAAAAAAAAAAATAGATTCATGTGTTGTAAGGGACAATAAGCTAATTGTGCAAAGTTTCATCCTAATCTGAGAAAGGGAGCAAGGGCTAATGTCAAACTTTAATAGATTTAACCACCACCACCCTCAAAAAATGTTGCAAAGATATGAAAAGCTTACTATCGTCTCAGAATTAATACCAGTTCAAAAACAACGTAACAACAAACAGCACGTACTCCACCAACAAAATATCTGTTTATAAAAGCATTAATGTAGGGGACAGTGTATTTGTTACATACCTTATGAAGTGGTTTATTTGTAGTTTCCACCATTATTTTATCAAAAAGAGCAAAAAAAGTTATTGCATACATCAGCGTCGTAGCTAGGGTGGGGGGAGGAGGGGGGAGATTTGGAAAATCCCCCCGGGCCCTTACTCTAGGAGGGCCCCCAAATGAGTATTGTTTACATTGAAAATTAGATAATAATCAACCGAAGAGGCCCCCAAACTGGTCAAGCTCCCCGGGCCCCCAAACAATGGAAAATTCCTACCTACGCCCCTGGCATACATTCACTTTCTGAGTGAAGAAATATTTGGAACAAATTATTCTTTTATGTCATTAAAACAGCCCCAGATTTAAGCTGCCTAGCAAGACCCTGCGCTGCATAGTAATGCACAAGATCCCCGCACACACTTAGGGGCCAGTTTTGGTGAATGGTTAGTGGTAAGTGCTAAAGAGTAATATCTCAAATATATCAATCCCTATCTATCTATCTATCTATCTATCTATCTATCTATCTATCTATCTATCTATCTATCTATCTGTCTGTCTGTCTGTCTGTATGTCCGTCCGTCCGTCCGTCCGTCCATCCACCCATCCATCCATCCATCCATCCATCCATCCATCCATCCATCTATCTATCTATCTATCTATCTATCTATCTATCTATCTATCTATC
>JADKLZ010005465.1:7058061-7070770 GCA_021533235.1 Biomphalaria straminea | reverse complement strand
AAAGACTAAGAAGAAGCTGGTTTTATTATTTATTAAGATAAAGACTAGGAAGACGCTGGTTTTATTATTTATTAAGATAACGACTAAGAAGAAGCTGGTTTTATTATTTATTAAGATAATGACTAAGAAGACGCTGGTTTTATTATTTATTAAGATAATGACTAAGAAGACGCTGTTTGCGTTTTTTTGATTGTAGAAATAATGATGAAAGGTATCCCAAGTCATTTATTGATTAGACGATAAGCGCAGTTTATAAATAGTTTAAATAATAAAAAGCTACTATAAAAACGACTGGAATTAAATTAAAAGTATCTGAGGATAAAATGTTTACCCAATAGACCCAACAAACTCTTCAATTACAGGAACAGCATATATTTAAAAAACAACTAAATAAAACCATCCCAGCTCTGCTAAAGTGGTCTAGAATCTTTTAGAAGTGCGGGTTAACAGGTCTATTTTTTAAAGCGTTCTGACATCGATGAGCTTTGAGTATGAATGTGGTTGCACCGTTGCAGTCAGTACAGTGCTCAGTCAGTTTTTGTTTTCTAATAAATACACTTTTTAGCGGCCCCCGTAAGAGGAAAAAGCCGCTATTAGGTTTCTGCAAAATGTCCGTCTGTCCGTCAGTCACACTCAGGGCGCCAAAACTAGAAGAGATACGAAAAATATTTTTTCACCATTAGATGCGGCTTGAAAAGTTTAGGTGCAACGGCTACTTTTAGTTTTCTAAAAGCAAACCGTTTAATTTATAAAAATTATAATGCAAGCGATTTTTTAATAATAAAACACCAATTGTGAAGCAATTACGTAAATCTAAGGGAGGAAATGTTACTAGAAAAAATGCTCTTGGCATGTAGATATCACGCACATTTTTTAAAATGACTTTCTGTCTGTCTGTCCGTCTGTCAGACTCAGAGCGCCAAAACTAGAAGAGATACGAAAAATATTATTTCACCATTAAATGCGGCTTGAAAAGTTTATGTGCAACGGCTACTTTTAGTTTTCTAAAAGCAAACCGTTTAATTTATAAAGTTAATTATGCAAGCGATTTTTTAATAACAAAACACCAATTCTAAAACAATTACGTAAATGTAAGGGAGGAAATGTTACTATAAGAAATGCTCTGCATATTCGGATATCACGCACATTTTTTTAAAATGAACTTTTAGCAGCGGCTTTCGTGTACTAGCGTAAAGCCCGGAAATGACTTGATTCTAAACTAATTTCTTAAATTTTTCTAAAAATCTGAATTTTAAAAAAAAAATTGTTTAATGCCCCCATTAGAATGAAAGAAGCATATTTTTGTGCGTTTTATCTGTTGGTTGGTCTGTCCGTCACGGTTAGAAAAAAAACACTAAAGGCTTTTGAAAATATGATTTAACCTTTACTGTTCTTTCAGAAATATTGCGATAGTTTAAGAATGGGAGCATACAGGAATTGAGCCAGGGACTTAGAAGGAACATCCGAAACATCCTGCGAATAGGCGGATCTGACAGAGATCCGACTCCGACGGGGGCCGCCTCTGAGTTTGTGTATCACACAAACTCTCTTTGTAATCTTGTTACTCTTGTAATTATATTCTGTTATTGTGGCTGTTTATAATATGATGCTTACTTATTACATATATCTACGCACATAATAGGGACCACATTTTTAAATGACAGAAAATAATCAATCAAATATAGTGAATTAATAAAGGACAGTCCGGACCAGGCACTAAGCATGGAGGCTCCGCCTAGCAGGAAAACAGAGCGAAGAAACCACTAGAGCCCAAAGAAAGGAACTTTCTGATCAGTTGTGTTATGCCAGAACACAATTTGCTACCTAGATATCAACGGCTCAAGACCAACACAGTCCCGCCTCTAGCTTGTAACACCAACATTCACAAACCAACATTTTTTTTGCGAAAGCCCCAAAACGTATATATCAGGCTCATATATGTATATTTGCAATTTAACACTTATCTTACACCTCTATTTATGTTGCTTATAATAAATTTAAACTAATTAATTAAAGTTGCAATTAGTTTTATAGCTTGAACTCTAATGTTTTCTTTGAACTTGCATCGCATTTCAGGGAGAAATGAATACTTCGCTTTTTCCCCTTTCTGGACCTGATATAGATTGGATAAGGTTCTAAGCTATTTGGTATAGACCTATGGGTTCCCTTGTAATCAACCTAAGACAATTTTTCTTTTCTCTTTCTTCACAATGATTTAAAATATCCCTGCAACCCTTTTTTTTTGGTGGCAGTGGCGTAGCTAGGGTTGTGTGGGGGGGGGGGAGGGGAGAGAATTTGAAAACCCCCCCACAAATGAGTATTTTTTACAATAAAAATTCATTATTGCGCAAAATGCAAAGGCCCACAAAGAGGTCAAGCCCCCCACAACCGGGCCCAAAATGATAGATAATTCCTAGATACGCCCCAGTTTGGTGGGCCCCCCCCCCCCCCCCCCAAAGAAGTGGGTGACCTAAGTAGTTACCTCTTGGTAAATCCAGCACTGTACCCGCTTAATGTGACCTATAAAACAATGACACGTGTACAACAATGCTTACAATTCCCCGAGAAGTGTAGAGGCCTGGCCACGGCATCCAGACGATCTATACTCAGAGCTACCAGCATGTACGTTGATGAGTACATCACTGCCACCTGTGTACACAACAAAAAAAAAACAGAGTTTAGTAAACATTAAACTGTCTAGGAAATACAAACTACACCCACTACGCAATCAGAACTCATCTACCGACGTCCTGAAGGCGTTTCCGTTTTTGTTTCTCAGAACGTAGCCATATTGTTTCTGGAAAGAAAAAAAAAATCGTACGTAAACATTTTCTGTGGTACACCAGGAATAAGAGTTAAATCACCGATTTGTAGCTTTGTATCAAAAGTAAATTTCCCCTTTCATGCGTTCTATAGGGCAGATGATGTTAAGATCTTCTGTTTCTTTGGTCAACAGTTAAGAAGCACGATGTCATGTGGTCAGCACAATGACCAACCGCCTTTACTTTTCCCCAACTAAAGTCCGATACCCTTTTGAGATGGGTGGACTCGGGGAAGCTCTAAAAATCACGAAGCTAAAAAAAAAAATTCACCGAGATTCGAACCCAGGACCCCAGGCTCGGTAGCTAAGCGCTTAACCACTCAGCCTCCACACACCAGCGTAACTTATACATCAAACAAAAAACAAAAAAAAACCATACAATTATAAGTGGACAAATATTTTTACATACAAAAAGTTTATTTTAATACAATGAGAGATATGAGTGTTATGTAGCGTTGCATTATGTATTATGTGTTAACTAGTTTATACTGGTAAAGGCAGATTTATTAACCTGATAATAGGCTTGTCTTCGAATCCGAAGATTAGTGAGGAATACAGTGTTTCCCGTGGCTGTGCAGCCCCAGCTGTGACCTGCATATTTTGCCACATCCAGGGCTAGCAAAACTTATTAACCTAGAGTAACATGAAATGCAATGCGCATTAACCTTTACATCTACGTGGTACACACAAAATAAGAATACCAACTGGACAGCGCAATATATGATACCTGTTATGTATGTCGGCACTGTAAGGCTATTAGAATTATATTTACGTTTTTCAGAATGTTACTATCTTTTGTTATAACACTTCCGATCTTGCTGTCCTATTAAGACAAACGATACGAACTGTAGACCTACTTTGTGTCAGTAAAATGTCTTCCATCTGCAAATAAAGTTCTCCTAGCTGTAAAACTTGATTGAATTAGTGTCCAATTAACGAGCACATTTTTTTTTTAAATGGCACTTGAGAAAGACCTAAACTTCAGTTGAACAAGAACTTGAATTGGACGCTGGTTACCGCTCTTGAGCTATTTATAGCATACAACCTAGCATCACAAACAAATCACACAGAGCAGCATGAGCGTAAGGTGGAACAAAATGATGATTTATTTAAAAAAAAAAATTATTTTTACTTAGTCTATGATTATAATATACGTGATTTAGAAACTTTTATCTAAAATTAAAAGTATTTATATTAGAACATATTTCAATGATTCTTTGTAATATTTTAAACTAGTTGACCGGCGGCATAGCATACGCCGCTATTTACCAGGGCCGGCGACCGCAGTGGGGCCCGCATTTCATAGGACCCGCAATTTTATAGGACCCGCTCTAATTTAAAGTGTAAAAATTATTAAATTAAGCCATTTTATTACTTACAACAGATTCCCCGCGCCATCCTGTCGATTTAACATCCCTACAATTATTTGTCTGTTAAGCTATTGCTTTAAAAGAAATCAAACACATTTTTAACAAAATATAGTCATTTATAACGACCGCAGTGGGGCCCGCATTTCATAGGACACGCAATTGTATAGGACCCGCTCTAATTTAAAGTGTAAAAAATTATTAAATTAAGCCATTTTATTACTTACAACAGATTCCCTGCGCCATCCTGTCGATTTAACATCCCTATAATTATTTGTCTGTTAAGCTATTGCTTTAAAAGAAATCAAACACATTTTTAACATTTTAAAATATAGTCATTTTGTCTCTCTAACCTTGCTAATGCTTTTTTTTTTTCCACCACAATTGTTCACATATACTCGTATTAAAGGTCTTTTGCAAGTCAATGGATTTTTTTTCTAAAGAATTATAAAGTATTTGCGCTCCAGAAAACTTTTCTCTTCGACTATTAAATACATAAATAATTCGAGTTTTAAATATGGTTCTAATTTTTCGCATTATATAAAATAAGTAAAGCGATTGTGTTAAAAAATGATTAATGGAGCTAAAAATAGACTTGTGTGTTGTTGCTCGTTTGACCTAGATACTTTTTTCTATTACTTTGAGGAATATTATATAGATGGTTAAAAACCACACTGGCATATATAGTTGTTTTCTAATGCAGGTTTAATATTTATTATTTCATCGAATAATTTATAAATTCGTTATTTTCCGATGATGATAATTGAAATAGTAAAATTAATAATAAGGCTTTTGTACGAGTCCGAACGTTAACGAGGAGCCATTATCTCGCGTGGTCTCAGCCGCGGCCTACATATTTTGCCTCATCCAGAGCAGACATAACTGTTGATCTCTGGTGGTCGATTTAAGTTTTCTTGTCACCGTTTACGTTGGATTATAAATTCCCAATACAAACTTAGCCTACGGAAAATATCCAGACACTTACACCGTACTAACAGCACCTCGAATCATTTTCACCTTGTAGTCTTTTTCACCATGTAGTCTTTTTCACCATGTAGTCTTTTCCCCCCATCAAAACCAGCAAACCAATGAAGAAACTAATTCAACGTTCAGCTATTGATTGCAATTTACTTTATTAATAAGCTGTAAGTCTTCAGGGCCGGTCTTAGGCCACTGCAACCTATGTGGCCGCAGTGGGATCCGCACTTTCATAGGCCCCCGCACGAATACTAGGTGTAAATTATTAAAGTTATTATTAAAGGTTTCTTGGAATTCTCCTGAAAATACAAAATATACGAAAAATCTCCTGAAATTATTAAAATCTTCGGAGAACTCATGCCAATCTCCTTAAAAACATACAAAATTGTCATTTCGGTGTGTCATTTAATATGGAAAATTACAATCTTACTCGCTATTTAAAAAAATGGCATTGTCAGCTTTCATTTAATAAAAATGTAATAATAAGGCGAACTTTAATCAAAACAAGAAGTTCAAATACTTAATTTACTTTAATAATCACAGGCATATATAGGTCTAAACTATCTCGACCTCGTATAGAATAAAGACAAAAGCGATATTTTGCTAGTCGATAGTAAGTCTATTAGGGAGATCTGAACGTTTAGCGGCTTTTGGGTGGAAAACTACTATATTCTGTAGATGGCTCGTAAAGTTAATTTAACGTTGATTTTTGTGCTTACAAAAGTATGAATAAAATGCAAAGACGAATTTATTTTTTAATACAAAATCTTAATTTTCACATATTATCCTTATCCATACCCAGACTGGGCCCCGCGCAATCCTTTTCGCATAGGGCCCCGCAATATGCAGAACCGGCCCTGCAAGTCTTTATATAGATCGTAAGTCAACAAGTTCTTTAAAAATTACTCATTCAAACATGAACAACAAAACGTTCTAACAAGAAAAATATCAAAATTACTTTTTTGAAAAAAAACAACAACAAACGAATCTTATATTGAGTGAAGGGGTGCAATCCTATCGATGCCGCCAAACCTCTCAATACTGCATGGTTGATTCATACGTTGTCATCGGCGATGAGTAATTGTGCTCGATTTCAATATGATTCGAGAATGGGAAGTGGGAGGGAAAAAAAGAATCCACCCAGACAGACAGACCGACGATGTGAGTTAATATAAGTTTTTTTTTAAAGCATACTATAAACATCTCATTAGTACAGCCTGTCTGTCATAAATTGTACCCCCCCCTTTTTTTTTTCTTTAAAGGTCACTAAGGTCAGACATTAAACACACCCATATGTCGGTCATCAACACTGTTGCAATGCGAACCCCAAATACGCTGTCTGAAATGTATACGCCCCTCCTCCTTATGTCGAAAAGGACGGCCTCATCTGATTGATGACGTATTAGATATTATCGATTCGAGATCTTGTCGTTCCGACACTATTGACAATGTCTGTCTCCAATACTCTTTGGAGAAATAAATTTACCAGATTATAAATTCCCGATAACAGTACCGCTATTATAATATAATTTCTAATTTCTCCTACTAATACCATTACTAATACAAATACAGTACTTTCTTTATAACCTCCTGTTTTCAAAACTCTCCTTAAAGACCTCGTAAAAGAAGTTTCCTAAAACGGTGTCAGACATTGACTCATAAGACTGACATTGATTCCAGACAGTTTAAGGATCTCTGAAGGATATAAAAAAAAAATTCTAATTTGGAGATGATTCAATAAAATGACAAGCCAAATTGTCCACTCCTTAGAGAGTCACAAAAGCACTCAAGTCCTTCCAACTCATCAGAGGCTCTAAAGCCACATTCCCCAACATCTTTATATTCTTTTGTGTTTTTATAGCAAACATCACTATTTCTCGTTAAACCCAGGAAACTAGTCCCAGTTTTGTGTCTGGGTCTATCGACCTACTAACATTTACTGTCACTAACCTCTACACTCACTAACCTTTACAGTCACAATTAGGCATATGAGTTTGTATTGGTCGTGTGGTATGCGCTCCGAATAGTCGGCTCGTTGTTCCTTAGTTCAAACCCTGCGGATGGGCCATCACTGCTGATCTTGCAGGCAGGGCCGATCCTAGCGTTTGCGGGGCCCTATGCGAAACTGATTGCGCGGGGCCTATAGTCTGGGTGGGAATAAGGATAATAAGTGAAAATTAAGATTTTGTATAAGAAAAATTCGGCTTTCCTTTTTTTTTTCATTCTTTGCTAAGTGCAAAATTGTGATCAAGTTAGCTTTACTGTACGAATTTGTAACCTATGGAATATTTATATGCTAGTGACTATAAAAGAAAATAAGGTATGGGAACGTCCTGTTAAGGTAAAAAATTGCCCGATTGCGTCTATTACATTTTAACATGAAAGCTGAGAATGTCTTTTTTCTTTTATCGCACTTAGGATTGGTGTTTTCCGCAATGAATGACACCCACAAATGACAATTCTGTCTATTTTTCATGAGATTTTCATGAGTTTTCAAATTTTAATAAGTGCAAAACATTTCCAGGAATTTTTCGTATATATTTTGCAATTAATAATTACACATAGAATTAGCGCGGGGCCTATGAAAGCGCGGGGCCCACTGCGACCGCATAGGTTGCAGTGGCCTAAGACCGGCCCTGCTTGCAGGAAGCTTGAACTAAATAGTAATAATCTTCGTTTCAGAACTTACAAGTCAAGTACACAAAAAAACTTACAAGTCAAGTACACAAAAAAACTTACAAGTCAAGTACAGAAAAAAACTTACAAGTCAAGTACACAAAAGAATAATTAACTATTCTTTATATATCACACAACCCGAGAAAAAGTTTATCCAATTTGTTTATTATCTTGTAGCCTTTCCTCTTGATTCTCTAGATACAGAATGTCTTTTTAGTTTACTTTAAAGTGAACATTCATTATATTGTTTTCAAATTCAGGATGGCTGCCTGGTCGAGCGGTTTGCACGCTGGACTGTCGTATCGATTTACCGATGGTCCCGGGTTCAAACCCTGCCCGCTCCCATCCCCCGTCGTCCTGCGGGAGGTTTGGACTAGGAAATAACTATCTTCAACTCTGAAGGAATTTCCGAAACATGTAAAACATTTTACAAACAATTCCTTATTTAGGCTCACACTTTCTAAAGTTTGGAAGCTGGTCAAAAGAATTCGAAGTCGTTTCGTTTATTTTAAGCTAAAATTTCGTTCATAGAAGTATGGCTGGGTAGCTCAGTCGAATGGACATCGTGCTGGTAACGTGCATGTCAATCCTCGACCTCATACTGACCAATTTATGTTTTCCATTTATTTGTTCAATGGCAATCAAAACTTGAATGTTTAGTTTTCTATACTTGAATTTGAACATTAAATTCGAACTAATTTAAAAAAATAAGCAATATATATTATATATATGTATTGTTGCGTGCCTATTCGCGGTGTTGTACAGGAGGTAACTGTCACAACTCAAAAACACCAACGAAGGCCGAACAAGCAATATAGTAAGTCGACAATCGATTCAACTTTACAATACGTTTAATAATCAATAAGGGAATCCGTCTGTCTTTCTGTGCTAGCCGTCGGTAAGTAATCTCAAATAAAAATAGCGTCTTCTTGTTAGAGTCGACCTAAAGCGTTCTTATTTTTAATCCAACTATCCGTCACTTCCGTCACTAAGTAAAAACTTACCCCTTAATTATTCCCGAAATAAATCTATGTTCTAATCATGTCATAACAGAACTACACGCTTACATCAATATCTCTATATTGTAAAAGTTATTTCCCCCTTTATTCGATATAAAAAAAATTAATTGACAAATTGGATACTTTTTTTTTTGATTAAAGTAATTGTTAGACCCAATAAATAATTGTTTAAAGTTTCTATTTGATTCGAGAATTGGGGCGTAGGAGAAATAACGTGCACAATTATCTGAGGGGATAAAACCCTAAATATTTAGCGATATCTGTTAACACTAAAGGACTAATATATTTCTCTTGTTGGCATAAAACAAATAAATTAATTGTCAGTAATTAATTGACTAATTGGTTAATCTTTTTTAATAGATTTTTTTTCTATGGCAATGAAAGTAGGATAAATTGCGTGTTTAATTATTTCACCAGACAGACAGACAGACAGACAGAGTTGATATAATATTAAACAAATCAAACTGTATTAATTCAAATAAAAAAAGGCATCTAAGAATATACAAATCTTAAAAATGCAAGAAGATTGATAGCTATCTAGATCTAGTAATGGCAACATATAGTAGAGTGATGTTGAACCAGTTCAGAAGTGTAGTTTACATACAATATCAGAACGTCTGTACTTCAACGGAAAGGAGGGACGATTTAGTCCAGCCGTGAGTACTTACCGCACTAAACTTTTGAATTTTACACACAGCGTCTCCGGCATGCCAGTGTGTGGTCAGTCGCATGATCAGCTCGGCCAACACAATCATCGGGCCGGTCAATAGGTCTGGGGAAATTAAAACTTGGTTTAATTGAGTTTGAGGAGGACGTTGTGAATGGTTTAATTCTAACTTCTCTTCTAGTCTCCTTTTGTTCTCTTTACTATACATTTCTTCTCTCCATTTCCGGTGCCACTCTTTCATTCTCTTCAATTCTTCCCTGTCTCTCTCTCTCTCTCTCTCTCTGTCTTTCTCTCTCTCTCTCTTTTTCTCAATGAGAATTTTAACAGCTAATAAAGACAAGTTCTAGATGAAATGAACGAGAGTAATTGTGTTCTAGTGTTTTATATTAATGCTAGCATTTACCACCGGATACGCCCGTTGATTTTTTCACAGACTATGTATTATTTTCTTTTTCTTTTAACTTATAGCAATAATAACATAACGGTCCACAAGTAAACACTTACCGATACATTCGTTTGGCCAGAGAATTCTGGTATCTATTACGTTGAATTGAACCAGTCAGAACAATTGAGTTTAGCATCTATCCGCCCTCAAATGCCCCGCCTAACTAAATAGTCTTGTTTATATTATCTGACTATTCTTCTGCTTTTCAGTTTTTATTCGAAAACATTTGATAGGTTTTAGGATATTTGGGGCTTGGGCTTCTTATTACAACCTGCAAATCATAGTACTCACATAATATGTTGGCCGTCAACCCCTTTCCTTCCTTTCAGGAGAAGGTTTTCTGTGCTGACTTTTCAAAAACTTAATGCGTGTAACCTTATTAAGCTTTTCATTAAACTCTTCTTCACACACAATGGCTAGACAACCGCATGACAAATTTCGTGTAAGCCTTTTTTTCTTTGGCATTTTTCAATCAAGATTCCTTTAAGCTTCCAGGACATATGGACTTACGAAAAATAAAATAAAAATTTCTTTTAAAATGATGAATTTTTCTTCGAGAGGACAAAAAAAAGCTTTGATCATTTCGCTTTCTTTCCGCTGTCTGAATAGGTGATGATATTTCTCGGTTGTCTTTCTTTCCGATTTGACCCGAAGACCTAGAAATTCTGTCACCTATGTGTCCTACATTATGAAGACTTTTAAAATCTAGATCTACATTAAAGTTTTACTCAGGACAGACAATTTCTTTTTGTTTTACTCTTGACTATTTTTAAGCGACATAAAAACTATTTAAAATGTTTAAGGCTTCGCGGGCGTAGAGCCTAGAGCTATTCCAATTGTTCATACTTGAAGGAAGACCTAAATATAGCTATCTTTTTTTGTGTATCCGGGGTACTAATTACAGGAAGTGTTGTAGTTAAAGGGAAACTCCCATGGTTTTGATAATTTTTGATATAATATGTGTTTTGATTTACAGATAATGAATATATCATTCTTTTTTTTTTTTTAATTTGCAAGAATAACTTAATAATTGATGTTTTTCTGACGTAATTTTTCTGCGCATCCAAAACGGTCAGATTTTCACGTAGTTTCTATGTGACGTCACGAACTGATACACAATCTTTTACTACTCCGATTACCGGTACTTGTGTCTTCCGCGAATATATTGTAAAACAAGCACTCGAGGTAGTCGCAGAATTTAAATATGCCAATAACTAAAATTTGAAAAACTATGACAGTTTCCCTTTATGCTTTGTATTGTTGACAGGCCTGGATTAATCATTAGGCAAACAAGGCACGTGCCTAGGGCATCAAGCGTTTGGGGGGCACCACAAGTACGCAAGAAAAATGTGTATATTGTCCCGGTAGCCGCGCGAAATCGACATGACATTAGCAAACGCAAATGTAATATTGAATCGCACATTATTTAACCTTGGTCCCACAACCTGGGGGTAAAATATCCCCATCCAATTTTTTGCTATTTTTCTTCGAGGCATTTTGTGCTATTTTTTGACTTTTTATACGAGATGTTTGTGCTACGTAACGTACTAATGCCTAGCGTCTGCTAGTGAAAACAATTGTGTAGGTTTTATGAGTGACGGTAGTACAAACATATGTGTTAATAATCGTTTGTCTTTGTTAGATTTTTCCCATAATATTGAACATACCAGCTGTCAGTGGAGGATCGGGAGTCCGGGCAGAGGGGGACACCCATGTGGGTTTGTGCCTAGGGCACCAAATTGGCTTAATCCGGCCCTGATTGTTGACTAATTCAACTTATACCATAACTTCAGTCATTCGCAATATCTTTCCCTTGTTTGAGATATCAATCAAAATAATTAATTACCAATAGTTAATTAACTTATTGGTTAATTTTTTTCCTTTGTTTCTTGTGTTGTCAGGTAAAAGAAATATTTGTGCTAAATTTCAGCTTGGTCAGAGATTGGGTGTGTACAAACTTTTGGCTGACAGACAGATAGAGAGAGCTGATAAAGGCTAAGATTTGCAAAAAAAAAAATAAATTTATAATAAATATATTATATTCAATTATAATACAAGAAATAGAGCGTAGAGAGCTTTACATTTGTTATTATAATGCGCCTTCATTGCATTTACTAAATTCTTAATTAGAATGTAGAAATAAACGTTATATTTTAGGTGTTAGTCTACTTGCATCAGCATTATAATACAACTAAACATAACAGGTCTATGTTAAAGACCTATTCAATAGAGTTAATGATCGCTAGTTGCTAAGAGACAGTTACAAAAAAGAATGTAGCCTGTTAAACTATCCCAGGAAAGAGTCTGTCATTTTAATTGCATTCGTAGTCAAGGACATTTGCTAAATGTGTATCTAGTGCGTTAAGGTGAGCGCTCCACAGTATTTCTGTCATTTCTTTGGACGAAGTTGCAATTATAAAAGACTGTCTACCAGACAACGAGAGAAAAAATAGTGAAAGAAGTAATGGGAAGAAAGATGGAGAGAGTAAAAGAAACTAGAAAAAAAAAGACTGTTCTGTTCTCTTGAGCACCATTGACCGTTAGTCTCTGTGGGAAAGAAGATAGATATATAGATCTCTACTTAGCTTGGCACGTGCTACTCTTGAAAGTTATATAGGCAAGTGTTGATAGGTTATATTCTTAGGCAACTGTTCATAAGTTATATTCTTAGGCAAGTGTTGCTAGGTTATATTGTTAGGAAAGTGCTGATAGGTTGTATTGTTAAGAAAGTGCTGA
>JADKLZ010005465.1:7034117-7049211 GCA_021533235.1 Biomphalaria straminea | reverse complement strand
ATCTATCTATCTATCTATCTATCTATCTATCTATCTATCTATCTATCTATCTATCTATCTATCTATCTATCTATCTATCTATCTATCTATCTATCTATCTATCTATCTATCTATATATCTATCTATCTATCTATCTATCTATCTATCTATCTATCTATCTATCTATCTATATATCTATCTATCTATCTATCTATCTATCTATCTATTTGTGGGAAGCGTGGTCGAGAGGCTAAGTGCGGCTTGATCTTGGCTTGCTTGGCTACCTAGAAGGGGGCCCGAGGTTCGACACCCGACTCGGGCAGAGTTGTGTTTACTGAGCGCCCAAAGGCAGCACGGGAAACCAACTCCTAGATACCCCCTCCCCCCCACTGGTCCACAAATGAGATTGGACCAAAGCGCTCTGAGCATGCTATAAGCATGAAAGTAGCGCTATATAAAAGCTATAATAATAAAATAAAAAAAAAATAATAATATCTATCTATCTGTCTATAAGTCTGTCTGTCCGTCCGCCCGTCCTTCTTACTGTCTGTCTGTCTATCTAGAGAGATAGAGAGAGAGTGCAAACGAAGACGCCAACTGGGGGCTGGGTGGAGCAAGAGTTGAACTGAAAGTGTTGGGCAGACATTTATATATCTATAGCTCGTAGATCGTGGTTCGAGGAGGACTACTTTTGTCATCCACGAGGCTGAGGTCTTTGCGCTTCCTAACGTGGCTGGTGCTTTTTTGTAACAAATTAGGTGCCGGTACTCGGTGATGGATTGCCTAACTTAATAATTATATTTCCACGTTTCGAAGCAATTTTTTTTATTGCTCATAACTATTTCACCCTGTTATGATTGGCTTCAATAGTCTTTTTTTTTTTTATCAAAAAATGTATTTGGTTTAGAATTAATGAGGAATGCATGCTCTTTGTATATAGCACAAAGTAAAGTTAAAAAAAAATTAAATATATAATTTAAAGTAATGAGGTCAAATTAACGACGTTATCGTCGATTAGGTGAGTTAACTGCTAATAAATTTATAACATATGGTGTAGTAGTGTGCTTCTGTATTTCTAAAGACCTAAAGACCTACTTACACTTATCAATTATATATATATATATATATATATATTTGACGTTTTGATTAATGACACTTTATTGATTTCAGTTACAAAGAGTTAGTAAAAGAAAAGATCTAGACACAGAAAATTGCCTGTAGGACTAGGGAAAGTTAACGCCTGGGTTTTCCAGATTGTCTTGTATGTCACTTTATTTTAGGGACAGAAGACAATCAATATCTGCACTTCTAAAACGTAAGTAGAAAATAAAATACTAGAAAATAGAATGGACTGATGTATGGTCGAAAATGTTTTAAAAATAGGAATTTAATAATAGATTAATAATAGTAGACTAGATTGGGATGAGAAAGTTATTTTTTTGTTCCTGCTCATCTTGAAATTTAATATTAATTGCAATTAATTGAGCCTTAGCAGCCTAACATTAAAATCTGTAACTGATAAACTAGTATCATTTTCCTAACCTACATATTAAAAGAAGTTCATTCACAGTCTACATTCATAACATCCTAGGAATATATATTCTTGTAGTTAAAATTAATGATCTGTTATCGCTTTATCCAAACAGGCAATGAGCTACAAGACGCTAATTATGTGCAAATTCACAATTCAAACCATAAAATAATATGTTATTCCAGTGTCACATCCATTTGAAAACCCCTGTAACACGAAGTAACTTTTGAGTTAGTGATTGACCACGGGGCAGAAGTCAGCAGATTCCTGGACTCCTGAGAGTAAGGAGCGTTGTATTTTTCTCTAAGTAATGATATGTCTTAATATTGTGACTTAAGAATATGTAACTGGATTTTATGTGTAATTCTTGATGGCTGGATTTGCCAGGATATTATGCATTATTATTATGAAGTATTGAACGTATATTGTCTGCCGAGAAAGCGTTATTTATTCGTTCCTGTATTTTCAGCCAATTACTCAGTAGCATTAGTAGCACTACGCCGCAACTGATTAGACAAAGGCGAAGTAATTTAGTAGCATCACAAAGAACACTGCAATACGGCCAGAAGAGTCCCAAACACTAGTAACTGAACATTCGCGTTAACACCAGCATCAGACGCTACATTCGAAAGTAGTGTTATGTAGTTTGAAACTACAAAATACCGAGCCAATCCCTAGATCACGTATAGTGATTCACAGTTTCTGTATGCTTCTTTGTCTCTTTACTTTCTCACACAAAAACAAAGGAGATGGTCATAACGGAGCTTCTCTATGCCGATGATTGCGCCCTGCTAGCTCACAATGAAAATAACCTCCAGAACGCGGTAAACGAATTTGCCTACGCTGCCGCCTCTTTCGGTCAATCTATAAACCTCGGGAAAACAGAAGTCATGTTCCAGAAGTCACCATATGAAACATACTCAGCCCCAAGGATCACAGTAAACGGAAAGCCCCTTAACGTGGTAGACCACTTCACATATCTTGGTAGCATAGTGTCAAATGACGCCTCACTTTCAAGGGAAGTTGATAACTGTCTGGCCAGGGCCAGTAGCGCTTTTGGACGCCTCCAGGCGAGAGTTTGGAAGAACAAATCGCTCCGCCTACCTACAAAAATAAATGTCTACCAGGCGGTGGTTCTCTCAACCCTTCTATATGGCTCTGAGACATGGACACTATATAGGAAACAGCTAAGACTTCTTGAGCGCTTTCATCAAAGGTGCTTGCGCTCCATCATGGACATACGATGGCAGGACCGCACTACAAACAGCGATGTCCTTGCGAACGCCGGTATGGACAGTATAGAGGGACTTCTTATGGTCATACAGCTACGCTGGGCAGAGCACGTATCCCGTATGGGAGACGAACGTATGCCAAAGGCAGTCTTTTTTGGTGAGCTAAAAGGTGGTCGACGTAACAGAGGCGCCCCACGGAAACGCTTCAAAGACCAGCTTAGGCGTCAACTTTCCTTGGCTGACATAGAGGAGAGCACCTGGCTGCATGCGGCGTCGGAACGAGACAGCTGGAGGTCACTCACGAAGGCCGCGGGATACACATTTGAGACCAAAAGAAAATCTGCCGCCGAGAACAAACGGAGACGACGAAAAGAAAATCTAAACCGACCACATGCGGACAATGGTCTTGCTTGCCCTGGATGTGGCAAAATATGTAGGTCACAGCTGGGACTGCACAGCCACGGGAAACACTGTATTCCTCACTAATCTTCGGATTCGAAGACAAGCCTATTAATCAATATTAAAAACATTAATTAGCTAATTAATTATTGTTAATAAATAATTGTTTTTTGGCATTGAAGGGAAATACATATTACTTTTTTGAGATATATTGCTGTATATGGGAAGTTATTCCCCTTATTATATTTTATAGAAGTCTTTTATCCTACTTCCAATTCTCGGATTAAGTTGCAATTTCGTAAAATTATTAATAGTTGGTGAATGAGCATGAATTAATTATAAAGATAGCCAAAGAGTTAATCAATACATAGGAAATTTCTTTTTCATATAGAAAAAAGTGAACGTATTCATGCTGTAGTGAGAAATATGCCAGTGATGTTACAGATCTTCCCCTTAGACAAGCTGTTTTAAAAAAACAAAAACAACGCTTTGAAAATACATTTTAGTTGCTTTGTTTTTCTCTTTCATTATAATACACACTCTTTTTATTTCTTCTTTCTCTCTCTCTCTTATTTCTTACTGTCCCAATCTGTTTCTCTCTTACTCTGTCACGCTATGTCTCTCATCACCTCTCTACGATACTATTTTTTCTCTCTGTTTCTTTCTGTCTCTTTGTCAATTTCGTCTCTTAGTTTTATCTGTTACTTTCTGCTTTCTGTTTATCTGTCTCTCTGTCTCTGTCTCTGTCTCTCTCTCTCTCCGTCACTTACTGCCTTTTTCTAATTCCCTTTTTGCTTTCATTTTTGTTCCGGCTATTTCTTTTTCTTCTAGTTTTTTACTTTCCAGCCCAACATTTCTCATTTCTTCTCTTTTTGCACGCCTTTGTCTTTTACACACACAGAAAGAGAGTAAGAGAGTGTGTGTGTGTGAGAGAGAGAGAGAGAGAGAGCTAATGGCGCTCAGGAAGCATCACATCGGAATGGAAACAAAAACAACAGACATACTAACTCTGTCTACGTGTCCTAGTCGGTGGGAAAGGCGGCAGAATTTTCTTTGGGGGATGCTTTTATCAAAATTAAAAACAAACATTTGGAAGACGCATAATATAATTGAGGTCATAGGAAGGTCATGACCTTGCCTACTAGTTACATCGCCGACTTCTGCTAAGTGGGTAGACGAGCTTATGCCATCCGTTTAATGAGTATTCGTTTGATTGCTTCCGGGTGGCATTGTTTTATGTGGTATTAATAAGGAAAGTCCTTGACCCTAATCCAACACTTGCTACACCGTGTCTTTAAATCGTCTCACTGTATAGTACAATTATTCAATGCAAGCTTTATGTGTCTGGAATCAGTTGACATAAGACTATAGATATCTTGGGACCAGGCTCAACATATTTAGTCATATGTGTGAATACTAACGCATTGGTTTTCTTTGTTGCTATGAAACAAAATAATTAATCGCCAGTAACTAATTGTTTTGTGTTTTTAATGGCTTATGTCTTGTCTATGGACTCTATGCTTATGAATAATTGTCAAAAGCTTAAACTTGATCCGAGAATGGGTGTCGGAGAAATAACGTGTTTAAACTTTTTATCATATACGGTAGGTATAGTATATATGATGTTGTAGTTATATTTTTAATGTCGTTATATAGAACAAAATACAAAGTATATCAAAAGAGGTTTAGGTATTTTGAATATTTTCTCGAGAATAATCGTCATAGTGGGCCTGAACACGGGACAACAAACCATTGGTCTCCCCTGACCATAGGTTGCCACATCACAGGTCTACTTTTAGGCCTATATTTGACGATTGGTCTCGCTTATATACATGGCGCACGCAATCTATTTATCTAAAAATGACAACCTGGTTATGGTACATACTTTAGATCAGTCAATACTCTCTCTCTCTCTCTCTCTCTTTCTCTCGTCACACACACACAAACATATATAAAAAAGAGTAACGTTTTCAAACTTGATGTGGTTCAAACTTGATGTGGTTCAAACTTGATGTGGTTCAAACTTGATGTGGTTTAGAAACAATGTTTTCATCGGCCAAGTCCTGCGTGTTGACCTGTTGTCCAGATGAGACTTGATTGGAGCTCACATTTCTTAATTAAAGCTAGAGATTAGGTAGGGGGAGAGCATTCCTTGTGTCCCATTTATAGACTGTACTTGTCTCCCTTTATTTTGGTCTCTGCTTTAATTCCTTCTCATCTACCTTTTTTTTTTAAAGAGAGAACTCTGCACTGAACTATTCTGATCTGAGGTATAAAATAACCCCAGCCTACAAATTGAAGAGGGCGCGGTGGTTAAGCGGTAAAGCGCTTGGCTTCCGTACTGGAGGTCCCGGGTTCAAATCCTGGTGAAGGCTGGGATTTTTATTTCGGGATTTTCGGGCGCCCTTGAGTCCACCCAGCTCTAATGGGTACCTGACATTAGTTGGGGAAAAGTAAAGGCGGTTGGTCGTTGTGCTGGCCACATGACACCCTCGTTAACCGTGGGCCACAGAATCAGATGACCTTTACATCATCTGCCCTATAGACCACTAGGTCTGAAAGGGGAACTTTACTTTTTTTTTTTACAAATTGAAGCCCAGTGAGCTAATTATAGGATTATATAAGAGATTACAGTTGCATCTCTCTGTACCAATTAAGTCTCGTATGTCTAACGTTTCATTCGCATTTTCTTATGTGACAAAATAGGCCAGTCCTTGATACACAGCTGCGGTCACAGGTTGGGCATCTGTAATCTCCTCCTTTATGCTCGCTCTCCATGTGGATCTAGATCTACTCAGTGCCTCTTTTTCCAACTGTTAGTGTGTTAGTGTCGATAGTGAAGAGCTTCATGTCACTTTTTGCATACGTCAATATACCTTAAAAGGGGGCGACCAGCGGCTCACCTGCCTCCTATTAGATTACCATACAGAATGTCTTGTGAAAGTCGACCTTGTGGCATTCTGAGAAATTATCCTAACCAGACAAGATGTCTGCGGCTGATCACAGACCTATATATTATATACTAGCCGGATGTGACCCACAGCTTGTGGGTCTTTAGTTTTGGTTATTACTGATCTACTGGATTGGATTTAGATCAAACATGGAGAATGATCCCTTAAGATTTTTTAAAAATTTTGCCACGAAAATGAAAGTAGAGTGTGAAGATGGGTTTTAGACGACATATTAATTTCAATTCGAAATTTCGTTCTTTAATAGAGATTAATTTAGTGTTGTTTTTTTTTATATTATTTTAGGGCTTTTCGTTTGTGGGTGGGACATTAAACATATACTACGGTCTCCGCCAATATCTAAGACGGTTTTGATTTCTACTCGAGACATACATGCATATATGCTCCTTACATTCTACATTGCATATTGGATACTTGGTTCGCGAAAAAAGATTACAACATTGGAGATTTTATGAATGACGGAAAAAAAACTATATTTAAACAAGGAAGTGGTGATGACTTTGTTTTTAAAAAGTGATATAATTTGTTTATTGTGGCCTGCTTTTTAACACTGTGGATTTTTTTACGCTTTTCTCCTTACAAGCTTTATCTAGTTAGCGATCGTAAATTTTAATTTAGCCTCTTGACACTGTTTGGTTTATCGTGACAATACCACGATAAGATTCATTTATCAACCATCTAGTTCAGTTTGACAACTCCTTGTTTGGTTTTACATTTTTAAAAAATCATCCCATTCATCAAATCTCCAAATAAACAACAAATTATCCGTATCAATTTGTTACAATCTTGTTAATATTTGTTTAATGTATCATTGCTTCAGATCGCCAGGCTTATAATTTACAAATCTGAAACTCAATTATCTTAATTAGGATCTTGATGGTCCTGTCATTGTATCAGTGGACACAAAGTTTGATTTATCTTTAACAAATTCTGTGCCGACATTCTCAATTGCTGGTTATCAAAGATCTTCATTTATTTCGAAATCCACAAAGTTTCTTGTCGTCATTCTTGTAAATTCGAAGTTGATTTTAATTGTATTTATTTGAATATATTTGCATTTATTTTTAATCAGAATAATAATACTTTTCTATACGTTTCTCTATGTCAAATCAAATTAATTTTCGAAATAAAAATTTCAAATGCCTTTTAGAAATGTTGATTATTATTTCTACATTATAGTTTTAAAATAATGTTTTTTTGCCGTGGGTATTGTTGCGTGCCTATTCGCGGTGTTGTACAGAAGGTAACTGTCACAACTCAAAAAACACCAACGAAGGCCGAACAAGCAATATAGTAAGTCGACAATCGATTCAACTTTACAATACGTTTAATAATCAATAAGGGAATCCGTCTGTCTTTCTGTGCTAGCCGTCTGTAAATAATCTCAGATAAAAATAGCGTCTTCTTGATAGAGTCGACCTAAAGCGTTCTTATTTTTTAATATTACTATCCGTCATTTCCGTCACTAGGTAAAAACTTACCCCTTAATCAGTGGCGTAGCAAGGTATCCTTGGGCCCGGGTTCAAGAATATGTTGGTGGGCCCCCTACCCAGAGTAAGTCGAATGTATAGTGTGACAGAAAAATTGAAGAATCTGAATGTATGGGTATGTTAACCAAAAGACATTCAAATACGTTCTGCTTTATGTAGATTTTCCTTCTCATTTTGAACAATTTCAACTTTCCTTACAATTCTAATTTTCCTTTAATTGGTGCAGCTACCATATGTTTTTTTTTCTTTGAGAAACACAAGCTGCTTTGGTACATCAAAACATCTTAATCTCATTGTCGTGAGAGCATCATTCCTTGATGACAACATTTTGGACAAAAATATTTGAGTATATTATATACTTTGCTCTTCCTATTGGATTTAAGACGCTCCCATCTTGAGATGCTGTGAGCAAAATAAAACAAAGTCTTAGAGATCTGCAACGTCTTGAACACAACCGACAGAATCATTTATAACCAAATTTAAATCATGGTTAGCATAATAAACATAATGCACGAGCGGCTTCTTTTGATGAAGACCATTGTAGGTCCTACTATCCACTTATATTGGAAGCACCATCATAACTTTAGCCTCGCAGTTTTAAAGATAAATTGGGATTATTCATTAGTTGGAACATTTGTCAATTGTCACAAAAAAAAAACGAACAACTAGAAATGATTCTCTAATTGCTATTTTTTGGGGTATTCCGCCATTGAGATCACAGAAAAGTTTTTTTTTAATCATGCTAATTTGATCAACTTTAAATGTGTCTTGAATGCTCTCAACAATAAAATGGAAAAATGTTGCGGATTGCACATCCGTATTATAGCCAGTACCGCTGGATAGTCTTAAGAGCTGAGCCGAAGGCTCTTCGAGCTCTAAGTTTGAAAAAAAAAACACCTGTCTGAATCCATTCGAGAACAAATATCAAACACTAAAAAAAAAAAAATGTCTGACCACAGGTCTGTCTGGGAGTGACCCGAGTCAATGCCTATAGGACATTGCTGTTTCACATGCCACTGGCACTCCGGACACATGGACTAGAAATCATGGCCGAAGGCCAAGTAATACCGGAGGCCGCCGCCATTTTCCTTCACTATACCATGCTGACCGTGTAGGATACGCCATTATTGTAACGCTCCCTTGAGGAACGGCCCATGGATTCGTGACAGGGTCGTGGGAGCTTTCTTTCAACCCCGCTAACCGTGCAAAGGGGTAGACTCTCGTCCACCCGTGGGCACCCCCACGGGAGTCCTGTTTGTTACTTTTTAGCCTAGCCACTTCCTCTGGTAGCCGTTTCCACGCGGGCGCCACGTTGAGGCAAAGTAAGGTGCCCGCGTTTAAGCCAGAACTGCATTGCCAAACAGCTCTATTATCTCGTTTTGAATCTGCGGGGCTTTGTTTACTTGTCAAATTTCATATATTCATAGCAATAAGGACTAGTCAGTGTATTTTTTTAATACTACGCATTGGCCAGAGTTCATATAATTATACACAATTATATCCCTTTATATAGATCAGCTGTATGGAAGTCATCGTTCCGACCACGGCTAATGCACAGCAGCACAGGCATTCATCTCCGAAAAACACTATTCCATGATCATTTTTTTGTAAAAAAAAAAAGGCCTAATGGTGTTAACTTTCTTTAAGAACTTTGAACAAACACTGCATTTGTCAGAGAATAATAGTGACATTATTCCATGATAACTTGGACATCTCTCTATCTTTTAAATCTTTGTTATAAACCTGCTCTCCAATTTTGGTTTTGCCATTCATTGTAACAGAACAAACACATTCATCTTTAACGCTACATATGTAACTTACTCTGGCGTTTCATTTGCTTCCTAAATATTTTTTTTTTAAATTTCGCCCCTTTTTTACACAATACAAAGACAATAAAACAATGTGATGAAGACTTCTGAGGACTCTGTTGTCCTAAAGGAGTGTTTAACACTACTTCATTAGCTTGCATTCAAAAGTTTGATTCACAACTATTAAGATGCTTTTTTTTAGTCTTAGGAATCCTTGGGCCTTAGGCCTCTTACTTGGGCATTCCTGCCTCTTTTTGTCTTACAGTAATAATGGCAAATACATACTTCATACGGTCCATCAGATACAGGAAATGACACAGATAACATATCTACAACTTAAGGATATCATTACTATTTTCTTTTCTGAAAGTACAGGAGTATTATGACTATTATAAAACTTTGATATGACACATTATTTATACAAAAAAAGAAAGAAACATATTACGCTTTGAAAAAATTGAATAATTAACATTGTTTCGAAATTTTAATTTGTGAATTAGTGTCATTCGTAAATTCTCGCCTGGGCCCCAAATAGTCAACAGTCATGGACTCAAGTGCAATGAACCCCTTTGCGCCATTTTTGCTAGTCCACCGGCTGTGGGCCCCTAATGGTCGTGGGCCCGGGTTCATTGAACCCCTTCGCGCCATGGATGCTACGCCACTGCCCTTAATTATTCCCGAAATAAATCTATGTTCTAATCATGTCATAACAGTATGTACCAATAAAGTCATCTAAAGTTCCTCTTTTAGACCTTGCCATCTATAGGACAAATGATGTAAAAGTCTTCTGTTACTATAACCGTCGGCGTCATGTGTCCTGCACAACGACCACCTGTTTTATTATCCCTAACTAGTGTCAGGTACCAGTGGCGTAGCATCCATGGCGCGAAGGGGTTCAATGAACCCGGGCCCACGACCATTTAGGGGCCCACACCCAATGGTGAAACAACCATGGGTCCAGGGTCCATCTATGCAACATAAACTCTAGCTTAGGGCCTCCGTGAAAATAATTTTCTCTATCATGGTTGACAGCACTCAAAAGACTTAAAAATTTATTAAATTTGCATTATTTTCTGAAATTGTTTTGTGAACTCAGATGAAGAACTGTGTTAAGAAATTGGAGAAAATCATTTGTAACAGTTTGTAGGATTGACTGAACTGAAGTAATAAAATGTCACCATCTTTCTTTAAATTACTTACGATGCCAAGGCAAAGATGGTTTTTTAATATGAGCGAACAGTACAATATCCTCTGTGGCGTAGTTAGAGGCTTGACCTCTTTAAGGAACCCTGCATTTTGACATTCGCCATCCTGACATTAAATAAAGGCGTAATATTTTATAGAAAACAAATTTCGGACACTCATTTGGGGGCCCTTAGTTGAATTCCGGTGAGATTTTAAAATTCGGACTCCCCCCACTCCCCCACCCTAGGTACGCCACTGGATAGCCTTCATTTATTGTTTCAAAGAGAAAAAAAAGCAGTCACTTGACACTTGTACATTAGGTTTATTTTGCTAAACGATACTTAGACATGGTCTTCGATGATTCTGTCAGCTGTGTTATTGAACTTGCATTGGAATGTCTTTTACTAAATGTACTGATACATGCCAACTACTGGATTTCTTTGTCACATAAAATATGTGTCATATTAGGGGTGGGGAGGGGCCCATCAACATATTTTTGAACCCTACGCCACTGGACAGGTACCTATTATATGATATTAAGAAGAACATCGAAATGTAAACAGACTACTTTGGACGTCTTTATGGAGAGGCAGGTTTAGTGAAAGTAGAGATTTAGCTTGACGACGTTCAACGTTTCCCTTCGTTTTTATTCAATTTCTTGCTCAACATTCGCTATCAGCGTCGACTTATCTTGTTGGCCTTTCGCCTGTGTTATTTGATTTCGTTATTTGAGAGTTACCTCCGTTTGACTTATCTGCATAAGGGGTCGTTCGTAAACGACGTCACGCAAAAAATGACATTTTTTGACACCCCCCCTTGACACAAAGTGTCACAAATTCTCAGACCCCCCAAACCCCCTCTGCGTCACGTCACAACGTAAAAAAAAATATTTATTTCAAATTTGACGATCATGGTAGGCAGCTAGCCATGCTGTGTGCAGCTTTTTTGTAGATTTTTGTTCGATCCATCTAGGAAAAAACAAGTTCATGTTGAAATGAGTACCTAAAAAATGTTATTTTTCGAAGATAATTGAAAATTAAATTTTAAATATGACGTCATTTACGTATGACTCCTAAGACTGAACGCGCATGCGCCTACAAGTGTGTCTCAGAGACTGTGAAAGTTGATGCTGGCTGGAGAGTGGAGAACTACTTATGAAGCGGAAGGATACGAAGTGACGTTGAAAAAAAAAATCATTGCGCCAGATAAAGTGCTTTTTCCTGCCAGCGCAGTCCTACATGTTTTACCTATTGTGTTTGTCAGTAAACAGTGTCTCGGTAAGATCTCACAGACATCACACCAGCATCAACCCAGACAACAGGCAGACATTCACAGGGGCACGCTGCAGACATCACAGATTAGTGAATAAACCCGGAGATCAGCATCTGGTTCATGTAATTAACCTTTTCTAAAGCAGTCCACAACACATTCGTCGAAAAGTAATAAACATCTTATTCAGACGAATCCTAGAGCACCGTTCAATGAAAAGATGTAAATTGCATTCCAATAAGATTGAAATAGAATGATAGGTATGGCTTATTTTTTAAATTATCATTCCTCATTTATCGTACAAAATAGCTTTTCAGGGCACCACTGCTCAATCTCTTACACCCTTACGCCATCATTCTTAGTAGTATTATTTTCTTTTTTGGATCTATTTAATCTATTCTTTATGGCTACTTAAATTACATTGAAATTTAGCTCTGACTTTAAAAAATTAAAACTTGCAGCTTACAAAAATAACCCAAACTATCTCTACATTTCTGCTTTTGTTTATGATCTAACTCTCGATTTAATTAAAAAATGCGATAAAATATGAAGAATTAGTAAAAATTAAATTTGCATATAGATCTATTACGAAATCATTCAATGAAAAGTTAATATCTTTGTTTCAACTGACGTTATTGGTTGATGTGTTAGTTAGTTCTAACACTTTGATTGAGTATAAATGTTAAGCAGGGGCGTAGCTAGGAATTTTTCATCGTTTGGTCCTGGGCTTGTCCTCTTTGGGGGCCCCTGCATTTCGCGTTATACAAATACTCTTCGTATTTATAATGCAAAAAACCCATTCATTTGGGGGCCCCCCTTTCAAATTCTCCCTTCCCTCCCCCACCCAAGCTACGCCACTGATGTCAAGAGCATAAAGTTGAGAAATTATGTTGAAGAAGGTCAAGACTCTCCCTTCCAAAATTTCAACAGAAGTTTTCACATTACAAAAGAAAAAGAAGAATTTACAAAAAAAGGGTAAAGCAGCACCAAGCTAATAGATTTAGAAACTTAAACCTGTTCATACAATATACCGCAACACCAATCAATTCTCTCCACTTTAATACATTTTATCTGATACAAAATGATCCTTGTGATACATTGTAAGTCAAAGTAATGACAACGTAGCCTGAATATTTCATATATGGTAAAGTCTACAAGAGTGGTAATTGAACACCGGTGGACGGATAATTCGAAAAAAAAGGCTCTTACGATTTTCTAGACACTGGACAGTTATTGTATATCTTTGTGAAAAAACAACAAAAAAACAAACAACTAATTGGCCACACAATGAAAACTCTTGTTTTAATCTATATATATATTTCTCATAGGAAGTTCAAACAACAAGTAAAGTTCAAGCAACAAGTAAATGGGAAGATCCCATGGCGCAGCATGGTGTGAGTGGAAAATGGTGCACCCCAATCAGCACTATTTTGTGAATGAAAGTGGTGTATATAATTCTCTTCTTCTCAATTTGTCATAATATTTAAAGTATTTCCACATTATTGCGTCGTAAGACTATTGAAACTAGAAAGACAATACACAGATAGAGTCTACTCTCAGGTTTCACTTTAGAAGTACTTTAATTAATATCACAAATTACGCATATTCGTTCATTACACATGATAACGAAAGGTAACTCATCTCTCTATTCCTAGATCTAGATCTAGATCTAAAACTCGAATTCAACTCTAAGATTATAGAACTTCTCTTCACAAAGATAGTTTTATGCTTTAGCACATGAACATAGTAATTATAGTCCATTCATTTCATATTTTTATTAAATTAACATTCAAATTTGTTTTCCCAAAGGATCGTTACATGAATGCAACTCTATTCTTAATATCGCGTAAATTAAGGTCAATTGGCCTCATTTAATTTGCTCCATTCATAGATGTATCCAAATCCTCACTATTTTCATTTACAAAATAGCATAGCATATTTTTTTTGCTTTACTTTTACTTTACAAAAGATTTTAATAATTTCCGGAGATTTCCAGGACTTTTTCGTAGGCCTATATTTAATAACATTTCAGGAGATTTCCAGGGACTCCTGGTAAATCAAGAGGCCTCGAGAAATCTGTTATATGTTATAATATGGTTTACTTTAATAATTTATACACCCTGCAAAATAGCGGCGTATGCTAAGCCGCCGGTCGACTAGTAGTTATAATTTCTCAATATATATCTTTAAAAAAAAATTTCTAGAAGTTTGACATTCTACGTTTATTTCACACAATGAAAGCTCTGGCGTTACTATCATAATTTTTTCACAATATAGTCACCTGAAAATTAAATTTGGGTAGAGTCTTTTTATTTTCAACACCCCTTCATCGGGAATTCTCGCACTTGACTCAACTGTTGCTTTGCATTTAGTAAAGAGTTGAATGGATAAACAGACGTACATGACATTTTGCGCTCTGTCCTATGTAAGTTTGAATTATGAGCTGGGCCGTTAACAGAAGAAGTTGATTGTGTATAGCTCACCAAAAAGAAGCCTTGCAATAATGAAGCAGTACAAGTAATGAATGGAAAGAAATTATTGTCCAGCATCAGCTCCATGAGGAGAGAATTAATAAAAAAAAACAAACTTTTGTTTCTGTTTGCTTGTTCTATTTGTGCTTTTTGTTATCGGAAATGCTGTTAGTATTCAAGTTGGTTAGGAAATTATTTGCAGCTCCAAACACAGTGTTAGCCAAGGCGGAGACAGGAAACATTCTAGAAACAAATGTATACAACATAACCGAATGGCTGCTCTGCTAAAAATCAATAGACACTGTTTTTTTTTTCTTTTAGTGCTTAATGAAAAGTAGAAATAAATATTTGAACAAAATTGGAAAAACAAAATACAAGAAATTAATAAAAGAAACAGACATTTATTTTTTTGGTGAAACAGAAAAAATGGCGACATGTATTTCCAAGGCTTCAAGGAATATTATGAAGGTAAAAAGTATTAAAGACACTAAAAAAAAGTATTCAATATGTCAGCCGGATGTTGAAATATGTCATTATATCTATACATATGTCAAATATATGTTGACATGTTTTCTCTTTCTCTCTCTGTCTCTCTCTGATCTCTCTCACTATCTATCTATCTATCTATCTATCTATCTATCTATCTATCTATCTATCTATCTATCTATCTATCTGTCTGTCTGTCTGTCTGTCTGTCTGTCTCTCCGTCCGCCCATCTATCTATCTATCTATCTATCTATCTATCTATCTATCTATCTATC
>JADKLZ010005465.1:7022099-7034107 GCA_021533235.1 Biomphalaria straminea | reverse complement strand
ATCTATCTATCTATCTATCTATCTATCTATCTATCTATCTATCTATCTATCTATCTATCTATCTATCTATCTATCTATCTATCTATCTATCTATCTATTATATCTGTCTTTCAAAAGAAACCAACCATGGAAACATTGTAAAGACTCACAGATAGCCTTTGATCAAAGAGTCCTCTTAAAGACTAACTTCTAAGTGGGTCTATACTCTCTGAACATATCGTAAACCTATCTTATAAGTATAAATGTACGTGTCCAGCAAGCGGCAAAATGATCATAATTCCTTTAGAAGATTACAAGGTTGTATCTGTGTTGACTTGAAAATATGAGCGATTATTCTGTATAAGACCTTTTGTGCTGGCGACATGTCACCCTCGTTAACCGTAGGCCACAGAATCAGATGACCTTTACATCATCTGCCATATAGACCATAAGGTCTGAAAGGGAACTTTACTTTCTTTTTACTTTTTTTATTGAAAAGGAATCATTTTTTCTCCTCCCCCCCCCCCCCCAATTTTCCAAATGGTCCAGATAAGTTATAGAATCATAGCGAATTAAGAAAGCTAAAAACGTAAATAGCACTAAACAAAAAAAAATTTGAAACATATTTCTAATCGCATAGATTTATTTGTTGGTTTTTAAAAGTATTTTTTAATGTATTTATTATTATTTAGTCTGAACAAAATATACTTTTTTTTTGGGCTTTCCAGCATGTTAAATTTTAACTGCCATATAATAACCAAATTTGTTTCTTTTACTCGGTAAATATCTATAGTCTTTACCATTAGCAACCGTCTTCATGAAATGTAACTGGACTAAACATTCTCAATACAAAACAATGGAATGGAAACAATTGGTGAAAATGCCTTCTATATATGTCTACGTATGGAAAATATCGATATCTGAATCAATTAGCTAATTCATTGGAAGTTTGATCGTGACAAAAAAAAATTAAGAAAATTAAGTTCATTTGTCTATTTAAAAAAAAGTAAAGAACGATCGTGTACAGCGCTTGCCTCGGGTGTATTCAACGTATGTGTCTGATTGTGTATGTGTGTGTGAGTATGTGTGTGTCTGATTGTGTATGTGTGTGTGTGTGTTTGCGTGTAGGCGGTATTCTTTTTTTTTTAAATAGTACTTTGAGAGCGATATATTTCCACATGATTGCTTTGGTTACTGGTCATACTATGGCTTCACCAAATTCCACACTCTCAACAAGAATATATACATAACACCAGCGTGTGGTGTCAGAATATATACATGAGACCAGGGGCGGAATGGCTAAATGGGCATTCGGGCAAATGCTCCTAAGTAGGGCGTCACACGCAGCCTATATTTTTCTGTGATGTTCATGGAAAGTGAGATGTGGGTAGCCTATAATGTACTTTGCCCCAGGAGCACGTTTGTTCACACTCCTCTGGGTAGGATAGCAAATGTTTGAAGGGTCTATTACTCGAACCTCAACACTCACCCATCCTCCAGATTCGCCCACGAAATATGGTGACTGTATTTAGCTATAGAGACATAAAAAAAAAAAACATCAGCTAAATGTGTATTTTTAATTATTTTTTCTACTTGTGGGGGAGGTTAGTGTATGGACCTCAGCCATCGTTACATGATTAATATATTACAGTTGTTATTGTTATTCATCTATTATATACATTTAAAAGAATTAATATTTTGTTGCAGCAATTAGTTTCTTATTTATGTTATTGAAAGTAGATTCCAGAGAAAGAATTTAGATGGAAAGATAGAAATCAAGTGAGAGAGAGAGAGAGAAAGGGGATTTTCCCTACATATAGATGATCATAAAGGTTGATACCAAACAGCTGATGAACAGTCTGTTCGACACATTCGTAGACTAAAAAAAAACAGATTGCGGTTAATGGCCCTGGACACATTACAACACGTCAAATACAGATAATTTGACTTTGTAATCTCCCTTTAGTTCATGACCACTTGGTGCTGATGGAAGACAAAGAAAGAGACGTGAAAAAGATAGGAAACCAGAGAATTTTCTATTTTACAGAAACACATTTTTTGGGGCCCCAAAAAATCAATAAAAATAAATAAATACAAATCTAAATACATCTGATTTAAGAAGAGAAAGAGTGAGAGAGAAAGAGGTATAGAATATGGAAGATTAAAAGAGAGAGAGAGAGAGCAGTATAGAAAGAGATTGATAGAGAGGGAGAGATAGAGAGAAAAAGAGAACGAGATATAAAAATGGGAAGACATCAATGAATTGACAGACCTGTCTGAAAATGAAATTCAATCCAAGGCAAAAGACATATAGCAATGGAGAAATACAGTCAACAGATCTTGTATGGTGCCCCAACGATTCAGAAGACTAAAGTACTGTGAAGATGAAGAACATTATTTCATTAGAATTGTTAAAGCATATAGAGATATGACAATCATCCTACAGTGTCAAAGTTTACAACATTGGGGTCCTGATGAACATAAACATAACCATCACTTGTCAAAGTTTGTCTATTTTTGTATCCACGTGTTCCTAAATCTACTCCATTCAGCTTCTCTTTAGCGGGACGTTAAAACAAGAGTTTACTGTTATCGCTGGGCCTACAAACAGGGATATAAGCAAGTTAATGCACGGCCATGACAATGCATCTCCGGCACTAAATTATTCTAAATTCTAAAAGCGAACCCTAGGGCTCCCTAGGGGCGCATACTAGATACACAAAGGGTGCCAAGGTCTGGGTAACATAGATCACAATGATGAATTAAAAGAGGCCGTAAAAATCAAGCTATTAAAACGAATTTAGATTGGACCTGTCCATCACCTTACCAGGTCAAGGCGCATACTAAAATTATTTTTAACTGCTGGTCTCTTAGAGACTTTAAACTGAATAAAAAAATTCATTAAAATGCTTTTTTTTTCATCTTTCGTAATACAATCTACAGTCTACAGATATTTTTGTCCACAAAAATTAGTCATGCGATTTTCTGGGCTGTGCAGCTTCAGCCTTTGTTTTCGATTCTTCTCTTCTGATTTCGAGCCTTTGTTAAAATTAAAATAATTCACTTTGCGGTATTCCCAGATAGCCATTTTAACAATGCAGTTCTGTAAATTCTAGGCTTAATTTTGGGGAAGTGGTGTCCAGGGGCGTATTGTTGGAGGGGCAAGGGGACATGACGCCCACCGACCCTTTGTCCACCCTGGTTATTTTCCGAAAGTGTGACACGAATAAATAAAACTGAAAATGAAAAAAAAATTGAAATCCCCCAAATGAGTTTTTTTTTTCAATTTAAATATTAAATGTTACTCTAAATGCAGGGCCCCCAAAGAAGTCAAGCCCCCCCCGGGCCCCCAAATGATGGCAAATTCCTAGCTACTCCCCTGAACCTAAGAATGGCAAATGTCTTTAGGTAGTTCGTCATCGGAGATCACAAAACATTTTCAGAAAATTAATAAATTTCTAATTCTCTTTATATGCTGTCAACCATGATAGAGAAAAATGTGGCAGACTTGGTCTCCTTAACTATTTCTGCTAAAATTACATTTCTCAACAGAATTTTTTTTTTTAATCTGCGGATCGAGTTAAAGGCTTGTGTTATGTTTTTTTTTTCATAAGAATTTATGTAGTGCGGATACATTGTCGTTGTTACTTGTTTCACCTAAACTTGTTTCACTCTTCGCGATGACCACTAAATGAAAGGTTGTTGCTTGCTTACGCTAAAACTAACATTCGCTCTGCGATGAATTACTTTCAGTCAGTAATTGTCAACTTCATCAATGAGCTCCTTGTTTACATCATCCACCGTTCTCAGTCTTTATGTTTGGCAAGCTTGTTGACCAAGTAAAGTAAGAATAAGTAGCCAATGACATTCACCCTGGCAGAAATGCGATGCCGATGCTAGAAAAATAATAGGGTACAGGCTGTTGATATGTTAACATCAGCTGCGTGAGGAGAAAGAAACGTCGCTTTTAGAGAATCCGTTGGTGATAAAGGAAATACATATTTAGTAAGGAACCAATTGCTAAGAAGTTTTATTTTGAGGCCATATTAATTCATATGGCATTTAAAAATTTATATCCCAAATAAATATACGATTTTGAAACATGAAAGAGGGAAAATATTTCTTTACATATTTATATTGTTATCGTTACTCCAATACAGTTTTATGTCATTGAATATTTTTACTTATAAAAAAAAGATAATGGATACAAAGTAGGAAAAAAACAAAAACAAAAAAAAAACAAACAAACTTTCGCCATGAAATACATTTTTGTGTATTCGATAAGTAGTTGTAGCTGGCCCCTTAATGGGCCTCATTCACCAATCATAAATAAACACATTTAGACACGTCATAATATTGATAAAATAATGAAAAATACGTATCACGTGACAGCCTTTATGGATTATATAATTTGTATAGAAGATATATAGAATCACGTGGCTAAATGTTGTCTGTCTACGATTGGTGATTGAGGTCCATTGATTAATGACCTCCTTAACTAGCTGGTGACCGGAACAGCTGCAGATCTCCCCCTCCCCCACACACAATAGAGTACAGAATGGTTTTAATAATGTAATTTAATAAAGAAAAGCAAACATAACCAACTATTGCGGTTTAAAAATATAGATACATGTATATTTTCTTTAAATGTTGTTTGACGATTCGGTTGGAAAACAAACAACGTTGGTGCTGTGTCAGGATATAAACCCGAGACCATCCAAATGACAAATGACATACCAGGTGACAAAGCAGCCATTCAAGTGAAAGACACTTTTCCATGATGTCAATGCTATACTATTAATTTTGAATGTATGGATAAGGTAATCTATATTATATTTCTCAAAGTAAATAGGTCAAACGTGCAACAACACACAACAAGTAAATAGGGAAGATCCCATGGCGCACGCACCACGGTGTGCATGGACCCAATCCGCACCGCACTATTTCATTCACAAAATAGCATAGACATAAAGAAATCAATAGACCGGGAAAAGGAAGTAACTTCGTGAAAACACATGTATATATATATCTACTATTGAATTACAAAAGATTTCAATAATTTCCGGAGATTTCCAGGACTTTTTCGTAGGTCTATATTTAATAACATTTCAGGAGATATCGCAGGGGCTCCTGGTAAATCAAGAGGCAGCTGGAAATCTGTTATATGTTATAAAATGGTTTAATTTAATAATTTATACATCTAAAATCTGTTCCTAGATCTAGATCTAGATCTAAAACTCGAATTCAACTCTAAGAAGATTATAGAAATTCTCTTCGCAAGTATAGTTTTATGCTTTAGCACATGAACATACTAATTATAGTCCATTTAATCAAATTAACATTCAAATTTGTTTTTCTAAAGCATTGTTACATGAGTGCAGCTATATTCTTAAAATCGCGTAAATTAAGGTCAATTAGCCATTTTTTTTTTATCTCCATTCATAGTATTTTTCATTCATGAATTCACGCATTTTTACTTATAACAAGCAAATGGGAAGATCCCATGGCGCAACATGGTGTGAATGGGAAATAATATATCCAAATACGCACTATTTTCATTCACAAAATAGCATAGCATATTTTTTTTAATTTAAAAAGATTTTAATAATGTCCGGAAATTTCCAGAACTTTTTCGACCGGCGGCATAGCTTTTAATAACATTTCAGGAGATTTCCAGGGTGCTCCCGGTAAATCAAGAGGCCGCGGGAAATCTGTTATGTTTTATAAAATGGTTCAATTTAATCATTTATATA
This sequence comes from Biomphalaria straminea, assembly GCA_021533235.1. NCBI lineage: Eukaryota > Metazoa > Mollusca > Gastropoda > Planorbidae > Biomphalaria > Biomphalaria straminea. The sequence continues at coordinate 7,028,375 of JADKLZ010005465.1, read as the reverse complement.
CCTAAAAAATTAGCAAGGGTCCAAAGAAAGTTCGGGACCCACTGTGGTCGCATATGTTGCAGTGCCTAAGGCCTGCCCGGGAAAATAGCGGCGTATGCTATGTCGCCGGTCGACTAGTAATTATTATTTAAGAAAAAAATTAAGTGTACGCTAAATGAATATATGGAGATGCTGTGGCTGATGGGTAAAGCACTTGGAAACGAAGTCACGTGTTCGAATCGTGGTGAAGGCTCAATGTGGACAACTTCATGGGCTGATTTTGAGTTTGTGTTTCAATACAATCTGTCTTTGTAACCTGTTTTTTTGTAACCTGTAATATTGATAACATAGACATTTTTTAACTATTTTTTTTCCGAAAATATTTTTACAATGTCACCATCGGTGGTTTCAATAACAATAAGGCTAAATACAAGATGATATAAAGAATTGAATAATATTATCAAAAGCATTCAAAGTCGTCTTGCATATTTATAAAATATACGCAGGACAATAATATCCTCTTCTTTTAGGAAAATTTAAAGACAGAAGCGTAACACAATTGACTATGACTATTTGCTCTATATGTGCGTCAAGTCTAGGCGTATCATTTCTCTTAAAAACCTTATCTAACCTTATGCATGTCACTCGTATTATCATTCATACCATCATCAATATCATCATTTATTATATCATTAATGCCATCATCATTTACAACATATGCCATACAATCATCCATAATATCATCTATACCAACATTTATACCATCATTCATATCATCCTTCGAACTGTCAACCATAACCCTCATATCAACATCCACAAGGCATTCCTCTTTCGTGTTATCATTCATACCATCACTTGGTTCATACTATCATTCATACAACCTTTTATACCTCAATACATACTACAATTCATACCATCATTCATACCAACAATCTTATCATTATTCATGTCACCATCCATACCAACATAATAATGCAATTCTTATCATAGTTAGTACACTGTAGTGGTGTTAGGAACCAATGTTTCATCGTTCATCTTTTCCTAATTAAAACAACTTATTACCATTAAAATCGCAATGAATTAAAGCTTTTATTAACAAACAGAAAATAAATCTTCACATCGTCTGAAATAACTGAAATTTACAAGCCACGTTTTTATTTCAAATTAGACTAGTCTTTTTGGTCTCTTTCTTATGCTACTGTGTTCTGCTATATGATAAACATAAAGGAAACAACTTATAACAAGGACTAGTTCATCATCGTACTTAACTATTTCATACATCTCTTCAGATGATACTGAGTGAAACAGATAATAAATCTTTGCTAATGAACTAGTCATACGGTGTTACCCTTACAAGCTTGAGTAACCATTTAGAAGCAACATAATATAATATTAAGAAGGTTACAAAGATAGTTCGTATCGATTGATTTGAACACAAACTTTAAAGCGGCCCAGTTTCGGCACAAGCAAGTAAAACGGTCACATGTTTATAGTGTCGGAAAGTATGAAAATATATTGTTAATGTATGTATTCCTTCGGTTCCCTATATATAGATTTGGATTGTATTTACTAATTGTTTTTTTTAATTATATTTAACTTATATACATACTAAATATTTTCTATAATACAAAAATAAACATTTTGTTTAAAATGTAAGTAAATACTATAACAAAATTTACTAATTTAGTAATACAATTGTGTTTAAACATTTTTTTTTACAAAGACCGCAAAAGTATTACTATAAATGTGTTACAAGTACACTGTACACATTACCATGCACACATCCACATATTACAATGTACTAATAACTATTATAACATCTCTAAAAATTGTGTATTTTTAAGAAGAAAATGTTTTTATACACGATTATATAAATTAAACGTTTCGCTTGAAGAAAAGAAAAAAAGTAGCCTTTGCATCAGATCAAATCTAAAATATCACTACTTTTTAAGATCTAAAGAACGGACAGACAGACCACACCAAACAAATAGTGGCTATTCCTCTTTCGTGTGCCGCTAAAAATATAGTATATTCCAGTCTATTCCGGTTAATTGAACCACTTCTGGACACGATTATTTTGGTCCTAATAACCGGCTTATCTTATTACACCAACTCTCCGCACACTGTAAGAATTTTTCGATACTTTAGGGCAGCGGTTTTCAATCTTTTATACTCGGCGACCCCTTTTAACAATCCCCCACTCTGCCGCGACCCCCTAACCCTATCCCCCCTACACACACATACAGCAAAAGAAGAATAAACAGTAACAATCCATATTTTCGATGGTCTTAGGCGACCCCTGGCAAATCGTCAATCGAAGCCAAGGGGATCGCGATCTACAGGTTGAGAACCCCTGCTTTAGGGCATTAGGGTTCGGTCTCAATAAAGAGGCTGGTCCAACTAAACGGCCGTCCAGTTAACGAGACTGGACTGTATTTGACTTTCGAAATTGCCTGCTAGAACAAATCGCTTTTACAAGCTACACATTTTTAGCGGCCCCCGTAAGGGGAAAAAGCCGCTATTAGGTTTGTGCAAAATGTCCGTCTGTCCGTCTGTCCGTCTGTCACACTCAGGGCGCCAAAACTAGAAGAGATACGAAAAATATTTTTTCACCATTAAATGCGGATTGAAAAGTTTAGGTGCAACGGCTAATTTTAGTTTTCTAAAAGCAAACCGTTTAATTTATAAAAATTATTATGCAAGCGATTTTTTAATAATAAAACACCAATTGTGAAGCAATTAGGTAAATGTAAGGGAGGAAATGTTACTAGAAAAAATGCTCTTGGCATGTAGATATCACGCACATTTTTTAAAATGACTTTCTGTCTGTCTGTCCGTCTGTCAGACTCAGAGCGCCAAAACTAGAAGAGATACGAAAAATATTATTTCACCATTAAATGAGGCTTGAAAAGTTTAGGTGCAACGGCTACTTTTAGTTTTCTAAAAGCAAACCGTTTAATTTATAAAATTAATTATGCAAGCGATTTTTTAATAACAAAACACCAATTCTAAAACAATTACGTAAATAAAAGGGAGGAAATGTTACTATAACGAATGCTTCCGGCATGTAGATATCATGCACATTTTTTAAAATGAACTTTTAGCAGCGGCTTTCGTGTACTAGCGTAAAGCCCGGAAATGACATGATTCTAAACTAATTTCTTAATTTAAAAAAAAAAAATCAGATTTAAAAAAAAATTGTTTAGTGCCCCCATTAGAATGAAACAAGCATATTTTTGTGCGTTTTGTCTGTTGGTTGGTCTGTCCGTCACGGTTAGAAAAAAACACTAAAGGCTTTTGAAAATATGATTTAACCTTTACTGTTCTTTCAGAAATATTGCGATAGTTTAAGGATGGGAGCATACAGGAATTGAGCCAGGGACTTAGAAGGAACATCCGAAACATCTTGCGAATAGGCGGATCTGACAGGATCCGACTCCGACGGGGGCCGCCTCTGAGTTTGTGTATCACACAAACTCTCTTTGTAATCTTGTTTTATTCCGGAAACGATTTTATACATAAATGCTTGATATTAATATATGCGGCGTGTTATTGAAATTATATGTCAAGTATTCCTGAATTAAGATTTTCATTTGAAAGTGCCCTCATATCTTAACCCAACTCTCTCACTACCAGATGATGTTACATTTGTTTCTGACAGCTAGCCATCCTTAACAACGAGGTTATTAATATTTTTTAGCTTGCAGGCTACTTAAATATGACACTTTTATAATATTTTATTTAAAAAAATCAATTAGAAACGTTTCCTTTTTTTTTTCTTTATAAATATAAAAACCAACAAATTTGTGAATTAGCAATATTATAATCAAACAGATTAACCCAACATTATCTGATATAGAGACTGCAAGGTCCGAATGCAGAACTTTTTTTTACTTTAATATTGTGATGATATTATAATACATCTAGTAACAAACCTACTTGAAAGATATAAACATTTCATCAAAAAGAGAAAACTTTGGAAGATTTCCTGACGTAACAATAGTGAGATTAGTTATGATCGTTATCATTATTATGTGTGAACATATTGTTTATATTACAAACTGTGTTCGAATTAATAATAGTTCGAGCTATCGATTTATCGCATAAATCATCAGCTTTATCACTGCCTGGTCGTGTGGTATTCTGTCGTTAGGTAGTCGTGTGGTGTTCTGTCGTTAGGTAGTCGTGTGGTGTTCTGTCGTTAGGTAGTCGTGTGGTGTTCTGTCGTTATGTAGTCGTGTGGTGTTCTGTCGTTAGGTAGTAGTGTGGTGTTCTGTCGTTAGGTAGTCGTGTGGTGTTCTGTCGTTAGGTAGTCGTGTGGTGTTCTGTCGTTAGGTAGTCGTGTGGTGTTCTGTCGTTAGGTAGTCTCGATGGTCGCTGGTTCTTTTTATATTAGCTTCTAAATGGTTACTCTGGATTACGAGAGTAGCACCGAATGACTGGTTCATTAGCAAAGATTTATTATTTTTTTCATCCAGGACTACCTGCCGAGATTTATGGAATAGTTGAGTACGATGATGAACTAGTCCTTGTTATGATAAGTTGTTTAACTATAACTATCATATAGCATACCACAGTAACATAAGAAAGAGACCAAAAAAAAACTGGTCTAATTTGAAATAAAAACGTGGCTTGTATATTTCAGCTATTTCAGACGATGTTATGGTATATTTTCTTTTTGTTGATACAAACTTTAATTTATTACGATTTCAATGGTAATTCTAATAATTTATTTTAATTAGGAAAAGATGAACAATGAAACAAAGGTACCTAACACCTCTAAAATGTATAAACAATAATAAGAATTGCAGTATTATGGCGGTATAAATGGTTGTATAAAGTTTAAATTATAGTATGTATGGCGGTGTAAACCAACTGATTGTATGAATGATGACATTTAAGAGGATATGAATGCATATGGGGATTTTGATGACGATAATATGATTGACAGGATGGTATGAATAATGGTAAAAATGTTGGTATAGATGATATTATAGATGACTGTATGGATTATGGTGTAAATGATGATGGCATTAATGACATAATAAATAATGATATTAATAATGGTATGAATCATAATACGAGTGGCCTACAGTTACTCATTCTTGTTTAGACCAATGATGCGCTTCTAGATTTGACACACACATAGGAGAACGGTCAATGGGCGCCACTGTGCTATGGTCCTGTCTTTCCACAAAATTTTCGTCGTGCGTATATTTTATAAATATGCAAGATGACTTTGAACGCTTTTAATTACATTATTCAATTCTTTATACTATCTTTGATAAAACTTTTTTTTGTTGCACAAATTAGAAGGATTTGCTTTTTGTCTAACAGCATTTAAAACAACCTTATAAAATTATAACAACCTTAATACTTTCTAATAAATGTAATAACTTTAAAACAACCTAATAGCACTTCAACAACCGGATAATTTTATAACAATCTAATAACTTTATAACACCCTAATGAATTTATAACAAACTAATAACATTATTAAAAAAATAACTTAATAACAACCTAATAACACAATAGCAATTAGCTAGTACTTGTCTCCGCAAAAGACATACATATACTGTCACTTTTATATGAAAATCATCGGAGCCGTTTTCGAGATTTGTGTCCACCTAGTGTCCAGTTTCGAAGTCCAACCCATATAGAGTTTGCAAGCTAATAGGCGGTTTGTAAATAAAAGATATAAATTATATTTCTTGATTGCATTCAAATTTATACATGTTAATACACTCAAACTCAGAATTTGTCGATTACTTGCTCTATATAGCAATATTGACCACTGGGCTTGAATTAGCCGAAGAGAGTGTTAAGAAGATTCCAACATTTGAATACGTGTCCACTGAAAGGTCAGAAGCTGTGCAAAGGTTGAGCTATTGAGATAAGCTCTGGGGTGATCAACAGTTCGATTGCGTTTGGGAAATTTCTCTCCAGTAAACTAGTTGTGCCTCATAAAGCTATGTAAAGTGCCTCACAAAGTTATGTAAAGTGTCTCGTAAAGTTATGTAAAGTGTCTCATTAAGTTATGATAAGTGTCTCATAAAGTGTCTCGTAAAGTTATGTAAAGTGTCTCGTAAAGTTACGTAAAGTGTCCCGTAAAGTTATGTAAAGTGTCTCGTAAAGTTATGTAAAGTGTCTCGTAAAGTTATGTAAAGTGTCTCATAAAGTTATGTAAAGTGTCTCATAAAGTTATATAAAGTGTCTCGTAAAGTTATATAAAGTGTCTCGTAAAGTTATATAAAGTGTCTCATAAAGTTATGTAAAGTGTCTCATAAAGTTATATAA
>JADKLZ010005465.1:7004134-7021699 GCA_021533235.1 Biomphalaria straminea | reverse complement strand
CTGTAGATTAATTTTATTCTTAGCGGAATTTCATGGATATTTTTTAACTAAGATTTGGAGCTTTTTTAAAATTATTGTTTGGATTGGTGGTAACGTTCAGTACGACACTTTCAGTCGTTTATATACTATCAGTACGCACCGGCTCAGTGGCGTGGCTAGGATGGGGGTAGGAGGGGGGAGAATTTGAGAATCCTCCCAGGCCCCCACTTGAGTTGGGCCCTCTAATGAGTGTTTTTTTACATTAATAGTTACATATTACGCAAATAGCAGGCCCCCCTTAAAAGGTCAAGCCCCCCAGACCCCCAAACGATGGAAAATTCCTAGCTACGCCTCTTCACTGGCTACGCCCGTTGCTTTGTTCCAAGGCTTTATACTGTTTATTATGGCGGGACATCCCTCATCTTTTCTTTGTTGTATTAATTTTAATAAACAGGCCTCATTTGTAACGATCATAATGCGAACCCGACACATACAGTATAGATAAGGTATCTTCTATGGAGGTTAAATAATAAAATTGTTTTCATTATGCAAATAATAAAATAATAGAAGAGGAAATGTGGTTAATTAACTTGTTTATAATTCCACAAATGGCTCTAAAACATATATAAAATGTTATACAAGAACCATAAAAAAGAAAAAACAGAATCATCAAACCAGACATACACACTGTGAGTGACCCCTTCATATTAAGCGGCATTCAATCAAGTGGATTTTTATCACAGACATTGATCAATGACTACAGATACATCATCCTAGGCATATTCCCTCCCCTCCCCCTCTTTATTCTCTCCCTCAGTGATCAGACACAGCGGCGTCCCACAGTTTAGCCACTGACGGTGATTACAGAACGTCTTGGCTAGAAATAGAACTTACTTTTTCTTTTAGATAACTCTGTGCCTACACTCTATGTGGTTCGAATTCCTATTCAAAACAATAGTCAATTTTCTTTTTTCAGTTACAGAGAAAAAACAACACTGAACTGAATTACTCTTTATTCAATACAAAAAAAAAAAACAAGATTTTTTTTTGACTTACGAAGTCAGCTTTCTATTTATGATACAAAAAAAGGAAAGAAAGAATTCCGCCCACGTGACAGTGTTTAGCACTACTATTTCGGTCTCATTAAAAAGATATTAAGCGTGAAAGTTGACTCTAATGTATTTGTTCATAGAATAGTGTTGTCGTAGTTTCAATAGCAGCTTACAAACTGAACACGTCCTAACAATTAGTACTCATAGATACAGCCTTTTAAAGATTACCCAACACTACAAGAGCTTGCAGATAACTGCTCAGTTATTTAAAAATCATTTTTTTATGACTCTAATGAGCTCACTCTGTGATATATATATATTTCTAATGTTTCTTGAAGATATGTTTTCATTTTTTTGTAACCGAATTTACAAGCCTTTTTTCTAACCAAATCATCATCAAATTATGCAAACACACTGAAGCTCAAAAAACAACACATGAATCTATCCATAAAATCAACCAATTATTCATCTTTCTTTACTACATTATAATTCATATGCAGTTATATAGAAAGTTTAAAATATGTGTTTTAAACCATGTGTACAAAATGGGATCATTGATTTGAAGCCAGAGCTAAATACTAAAGTAGATTAATTTAATGTTAATGTAAATATTATCTCAAAGAAGAAAACTTAAATAGACCTCTGGTGGACAACGGCTTTGTCTGTAAGAGTAGCGGGAAAATATGTAGGTCGCAACTGGGGTTGCTTGGCCAATTGAAACACACCACTCATCCTCAATCTTCGGAATCGAAGACATTGCCATTATATCAAACACTGTATGTTAATGTCAATGATTATATTAAGGACTGTATGTTAATGTAAAGACTGTATCAAGGAACTATGTAAATGTAAAGATTGTAAAGATTGTATTGTAATGAAAAGATTATATCAAAGATAGTGTTTCGGTGTACTGTGATATCAAGGACTGTACACCTAACGCGATTTTATAATATACTTGTAATTGGTTTGGTAATAGACTTTGTCCAAATTCCGGCATCGATGTGTTATTTTTCATTGAAATTGCACTCCGTAGAATATGCCCAGATTGTACAAATTAAATATAGTATGTACAATTATAATAAAACATCAGCCCAATATGTTCTTCCGTACAGGAACAGATATGTAATCTTACGAAGAAAAGAGTGGTCTTTTACCCCACCCCCCCACCAAAAAAACAAAATAAAGCGCGCAAAGTATTATTTCAAAATGACAAGATCAAATCTGATTGTCTACACAAAATCAGGCAAATTAATAGGCCAGGAATCAAATATGTATGGAAATTCTAATTGGTTGTAAAACAAGGATACACCCCAAAGAACCAACACTAGCTTCTAGATCGATCAAGAGAAGGACTTAGAAAATCAATAAATAATATCTCGTTAGAGAGATTGGTTCAGTTACTTAGACTTTTAGACTTAGTCTCGATCTGTTATTTGGAGTTCTGTTATGTACAAGAAAGTTATGTATTGAAAAGTAAATAATATAGATTGTATTCGGCAACGTGCTCAAGTGTATCAATTAGTAAAGCTTATTGGACTTCATTCACCAATAGTAAACAAACAACATTTGGTCACGTGATCATATTGATAAAACAACGGAAAAAATTGTCACGTGACAGCCATCGAGCATTACAAAAATGATCGTAAATTAGACTTTTAGTCTCATTCTGTTGTTTAGAGTAACAGAGGTGCCAAACGCAAACATTTCTTTAGAAAACTAATGCAATGATTTGAGTATATTAAGAAAAAAACTGCATTTTACTTTGTCACAAAGTGCCTGTTTTACCCTATAAGGTAGAGATTTGCATCACTTGATGTTTCGTACTAAAGTCATAATGAATATAATAATTGCGAACTTAAATGTCTGAACCTAACTATGTGAGAAGTTACACTGCAAAGACTTTCTTCCAAGCCAATAATAGTAGGCCTACAATAGTTCTAAGCAGAAGATGGATGTTAAACTATAAGACAGACGTAAGCTGTAGGAGAACTTAATAGACTTTATATTTAATCGCAATTTACAATGACATTTTAGAACTAACAGAACACTAAAGCAACTCTTTATATTAGTAGTCTTTATCCAATCGTTCACTTTAGTAATTAAAAAAAAAATATTCCCAAAATGACTTCGGGCACCACTTTAACCTACCTTAAGAAATTATTTAACCGAGCGAGGCTCGGCCACCTGATATTTTTATTTTTTAACGGAAATGTCTTTTTGTCTGAAGGATTTGAATAAGAGATTCACCCTTACAGAGCAATTAGATCAATTAGATAATTATTATATGACATCAGTTAGGCCAGGTTCACATCTAGCTTCACCTTCACTTTCACCTATCCCTTGGTCTGATGGACCGTTGGGGCACCACAGAAGATCTGTCAGCATTCCTTCTCCATCCTTCTCCGTCATTGGCCTTTGATAGAATTTCATTCTGATATTCTTTCTGATATTCTTTCTGTAAATATTGATACCTGCTTTTTTACCTGCCTGGATGGACCACTTAGGGGGTCCATTTTGAGTATGTGTTCCCACGCAATCTGTCTTCGTAACCTTGTTTTTTTGTTTAGCGCTATTTTATGATTTTAGCTTTCTCAATATATAATTATCCTATCACTTACTAAGAACAGAATAATCTCTCTACTACAAGATAATTAAAAGAGGTACTATCTTTTTGTTGTAAAAAGAGGTATATTTTTCTTTGTTGTTCTTGTTCGCCATTATTTTTGAGATATCCATGATGTTGTTCCATTTATTTTAGTCCTTTCTATAGCTACACGGAAAAAGATAGTTAAAATAAAAAGAAACGTTAGAAAAACAGGACACTTGCGGTTGGATGGCTTTCACTAAAATGACCAGTCCGGACTGAGTGGTCTGTAATGATGAACTAACTGATCGAGACGTCCAGTGGTCATTGTGTTGTCCAGCGGGTGTAGCAAGTGGCTAGACATGACTGACCGCTTGTGACTACAGCCGATGTTTTGGTTATCGGGCCCGATGTAGACTTTGTAATTAGGTAGCACGCGATCAAGTAAACACTGGTTTCAAGTGTCCGGTAGTCTTCTAGTGTTTCTCAAACTTTTTCTTTATCGGAACACTTCGCACATTCTGGGCATTTGGCGGATACATTTTGCTTATTTTTTGTAGAGAAATTAACTCAAGTGGTGGCTTACTAGTTAATTATTCCAGTAGTTCTCGAAATGCCTATTCAGCCCGCGAGGAACACTAGGGTTCCACGGAACACAGTTTGGGAAACACTGCTCAAGTTGAATTGTTAGGGTTAGAGCCAATATTGTTACAGTAAAATAACTTCATTCTCCACTACATAAATAGCTATATACCCTAAATACATACACTATCTAATCTAATCTAATCTATCTAATCTATCTAATCTATCTAATCTATCTAATCCATCTAATCTATCTAATCTATCTAATCTATCTGATCTATCTATCTATCTATCTATCTAATCTATCTAATCCAGGGGTAGGCAAATTACGGCCCGCGGGCCACATGCGGCCCGCCGAAGTGTTTTATGCGGCCCGCGAAAACCTAAATAAATCATTGTAAATATCTAGAGACATTATTGAAACTTTTGATTCCTATCATTTGTAATGAAGAGGCTAAAGAAACATTGTCTCCAAACGTCTTTCTAAAGAGTTTTGAAAAAAAAAACGAAGATAATATTCAATAACAATACTATATAATACTATACTACTATACAATACTATATAACTTCAGTAAAAGACAAGTCCAGGCCAGTATTTATTCAATGCTATGGAGAACTGTTTTGAAAGATTGGGGTTGGCTTGTACAGGATGGCAAGGGTAACAACTGCTGGAGCTTTGACTAAGAAAAAAAACTTTTTAAATAAAAGACAGAAAAATATCCCAACCATAAACTGGTAACAGGAAAGTTTACACATAGCTACATTAAATGCCTTGTAATTTAATACCAGCAATATTTCATTACTTGAGATCAATGGCCGTCCCTATACATAGTCAAAAGTAAATTGCTGTTAAGGTCCATGATTGTTAAATGGCTCGCACAGGAACAGCTGTTTGATTTTACAGAAAAGGAATAGGGAAACTTGCACTCAATGTTATTGCAAAAATACATTAGGTCTTTAATAAATTGCAAAATTGTATTTTTTTCCCTTTATTTTGTATATTCTTATTTTATTCGGGGCCACCAAATTCACTTCGCCTGTAGCCTCCAATTCTAAAAACGTCGGTCCCGACTAGCAGTTCCAAAAAGTATGTGAAGCTTTGGAATTAAAACATTCTGATGTTTGGTAACACAGTTGTATTCACTGGCCAATCATTAGATCAATATGGAATTTAAAGGAAGAAATTGTTAGGTTCCTTGATGAACATTGACTGTGACCCTTTCCTCCAATGAAGAGTTGAAGACAAACTTCACGTTTATCATCGGAAGCATTGCAATTTGTTGTTTGTACATGAATATATATATATATATATATATATATATATATATATGCGGCCCGCATAGTGCCCAAATTTCATTAATGCGGCCCTCGGTTAAAAAAGGTTGCTCACCCCTGAATTCTAATCTATCTAATCTATCAAATCTATCTATCTAATCTATCTATCTATCTAATCTATCTAATCTATCTAATCTATCTAATCTATCTAATCTATCTATCTAATCTGATCTATCTTATCTATCTAATCCAGTGTTTCTCAACCTGTGTGCCGCGGCACACTAGTGTGCCGCCGAAGATTTGCAGATGTGCCGCGGGAATTTCCAGAACGCCACACGTGTAGCGTTACACAAGTCAGCCTAATATTAAATTTTTATTTTACGTCGCGATGACATCCCCTCTTGCAAAGATCAATAATAGTAGTGGATCGCTCCATATTGATGGAAAGGGGTGTTAGCTATTCAGTTTATGGAATTTCCCACTAAATATATATATATATTATAATGACTCAAATGTAGGCCACCTTAGCAGATGCACACCAGTTCATGAATTGACAAAGATAATAATTAGCGATGTGTGTCATATACATAGGTGTATGCTAATAATAACAAGTTATCACTAAAAATTATTTATATTTTATATCCATGGAGAAATACGTTATTAAGAATGAAACTGCGAAAGCGTTAAGTGAAAAGCAAGGAACCAAACGAAGGTACAAAGAAGATTACATTGGATATGGTTTCATATCTTCGGGACCTGAAGATTCTCCATTGCCAATCTGTCTGATCTGCAATGCAACTCTATCAAATGAGGCGCTTGTTCCAAGCAAATTGACACTTGGAAACAAATTATCCAGCTGTAAAAGCCCAACCGAAGGAATACTTCGAAAACATCAGGGCTCAACAAAATAAACAAGCTAGGAAAATTACAAATTACCTAAAGCTGCCAGAAAAAGGATTGATTGCAAGTTATAAGGTTGCTCAGTTATTAGCAAAACGCAAGAAAGCACAAAAAGAGGCTGAATCTGTCATTGTACCAGCTTTAGCAATAGTTGTTGAAACAATCCTAGGACCTGATTCCGCCGAAAAAGTTAAACAAGTTTCTTTTGTCAAATGATACTATCTCACGAGGAATAAAAACGTATCGTCAGAGTTGCAAGATCAAATCTGAGAACACTTCAACGTGACTGACGATGAACTGTCTCATCTGTGGTCTCTTCAAGTTGATGAATCCACTGATGTTAGCGGCAAAGCCCAGCTGCTAGCTTTTATTCGGTTCATAATGATGAAAAATGTGTCAACGAATTCTTATTTTGCAAGGACTTAGCAACTACGACCAAAGGCGAAGATATCTTCAATGTGGTGAACGAAAACATTTTGTGGAAAAACTGTGTCAGCGTTTGCACCGATGGTTCTCCTTCCATGCACGAAACAGAAAAGGATTCGTCACTCTTGTTCGTCAAGAAAATCCAAATGTATTAGTTGTTCACTGCATGATCCACAGAGAAGCTCTTGCCTTCAAATCTTTGCCAAAAGGTTTGATGTCTGTTCTGGATCAAGTGATTCAGACTACAAATGCCTCCTGTTATATACCAACGTTCGTTGGCTCTCCAGGGGAAAAGTATTAAAGCGTGTCGTCCAACTCAAGGCTGAGCTGATTTCATTCTTGGAGGCTGAAAAAAAAAAGACTTTGGATTTTCTATTCATGACGAAATCTGGTGGGTTAAGGTCACATTTTTCTCTGATTTATTTGACAAATTAAATTCATTGAACTTAAGTCTTCAAGGACCATCGGAAACAATCATCACTGCATCCTCAAAACTAAAGTCATTTTGTGAAAAATTGTCTTTGTGGCAAAGTAAGATCTCGAAAGGAGTCTTCAGCTGCTTTCCTTCTTACAATGATTGTGCTTCAAACAAAGAAATTACCCCCGAAATTCTTGACACATTAACACATCTGCAGTCAGCATTGCAGCATTACTTTCCAACAATTGGAAGTAATGAATATGGATGGATCAGCTATCCGTTTGGAAACAATGAAGCTACAAATCTTACAACTGAAGAAGAAGAGAAGCTCATTGATTTAAAAAACGATGTAGTTATTAAGTCAAGTTTTGCCGAGAAAAGCCTGGATAATTTTTGGATTTCGATCAACAAAATATATCCAGGAATCAGTTTAAATGCAATCAAAATAATTCTTGCATTTTCATCTTCATGGTTTTGTGAATTTGGATTTTCAGCACTGATTGAAATCAAGTCTAAGAAAAGAGAGAGACTTCTTTCAATAGATGATGAAATGCTAGTTTGTTTGTCGACTTTAGAGCCTCGGATAGATCTCATTTGCTCTCAAAAACAGGCACAACCTTCACATTAAAAGTAATGATTAAAAACTGGTAAATCTTTTTTTTTCTTTTTATTTTAAAACAACTGTCGATCTTCGTGGTGTGCCGCGAAATTTTTGTTGTTTTTTTACTGTGCCGGCAGACAAAAAAGGTTGAGAAACACTGATCTAATCTATCTATCTATCTTACTTAGGCTATCTATCTAAACTATCTATCTAATCTAATCTATCTAATCTATCTAATCTATCTAATCTATCTATCTAATCTATCTATCTAATCTATCTAATCTATCTAATCTATTTAATCTATCTAATCTATCTAATCTATCTATCTTATCTATCTATCTATCCAAAGTGAAATTAAAAAACAGGGTCACTTGTAAAATATATAAATCCAATTTCAAATTTGTTATCAATATTCAGTGTAAATATTGTGTCTGTTTATTTATGAATTTAGGATATTTGACTGAAGTATTTTTGGTTTGTTTTCTACTATCCCTCATTTCCTTATTTCCCTTGTACTACTAGTGATCAATATCTAAAAGTTACTGCCAAGTATTAAATGGCAACTGATGTTAATTATCAGATGATAAGAACATATGTACTCCCCCATACAGCGTCATAGATTTACATGTCACCAATCTAATATGTCTGTCATATATTAAAATTCTGCTTGAATAAATTTTAAAAATGTCATAAAAGAAATTGTTGTTTAATAAAGCTTTAAATCTGGAGCTACAGGCCATAAAAATGCCGGCTTAAAAAAATTGCGTGATTATGTCCCTTGAGATGTTAAACGAATGTTGAACAGAGTACTCTTGGTTTATAACATTTTTGTACGTCTAGTTTCTTTTTCATAGGTCACAGCTCTATACATCATCTTTACCTATCTCTTAGTCTGTTGGAGCGTTGGGGCACCGCACATGATCTGTTGTTCATCATTCTCCATTTCTCTCTGTCTTTTGACAGGATTAGAGCGAAACCAATCGTTATAGACCTGAACACTGACCTGTGACGTCACAACATGTGGGCAATGGTCTCCAATAGCTCGTTGCCACGCCACAGGTCTGTACGACTTGGCAAAAAGTTATTGGTCACCACTATCCACAGGTTGTGACGTCACAGGTCAGTGTTGATCCTACTATAACTAATAGTCTCTATTAGACTCTTTTTCATTGTCAGGCCTGTCCATTCTTTCGCTTCTTCTGTCTGCCTCTCTTTCTTTGCCTGATACCTTAATCAAAATGTTTGCGACCCTGACTATTTTGTTATATAACCGTACAGTCGTTACTTGCGTTATTTAAAAGTGAACAGAATCAAAGTCTTTACAGAACATGATCCGAATCCTTAATACAAAAGTTACGTCTGTTCTTCTATACGGTTTTAAAGAAAGTCCCAAAAATTGATATGGAAAAACTCCAGATCATGCTTACAGGATATAGGGAATCAGGTGGCCAGAAAAATATCCACTGTCCACTTGTGGGAGACAATCCAGCAAAAGCCATGGCTATCACAAAGCGAAAGTGGAGATGTCTAGGACGCACCCTGCGAAAACCAGCTACCAATGTTGCAAGGCGAGCACTTGATTGGAATTCATAAGGAAAGAGGAAGTGGGCAGACCCAAGAAAACCTGGAAGAGGTCAGTCATCAATGAAGCTGAGGATAGTGGAATGACATGAATGCAGATGAAGAAAGCTGCTCAGAACCGAGTTCGGTGGAATGGTGTTTTTGCGGCCCTATGCTCCCCTTGGGGCTTACAGGAAGAAGTCAAGTAAATCAAGTTAGTAGGTTATCAATGAGCCCGATACCCGTTGTGATCTGTTATTGAATTTTCTCGGTTGTGATACGGTCTTTGATACTGTAATGACTTGACGCGTAGAAGTATTGGAAAAATCGGGTATTCATAGAATGACGTGACGTAGGAATTAAAAACTAGAATTAGCGAACGACGAAAGATAGAGAACAACGGACAAGACGCCAGAGCTAGCTGTACGACTTTTGACTGTGCCCTTATTTGAAGTATTAAAGTGTTACAAGTTTTCAACTATCGTTTTCGCAAGTTATTTACTTTATCTGTTAGTGTGCGTGTACGAACTCGTGATACAAGTTACACAACCAGACCTATTTACAACACCACCTTAACAATACCTAAAATCCCTCTGTAGCATCCCCATTCCATGCCTAGGTTCCTTCTCACCAGCTCTGCAGCTAGATTCCACAATTCTCGAACTTTAATTTTTTTTGTATAAATATTAATTTAATAGAAATATTTTTAAAAAGTCGAAAAAAAGGATCTCAGTAGTATTCTACAAAGACAATATGTCAATTGAAGACGCATGCGTAGTGAAACTTTTTCCCGGAAGTTATTTGCCCACTCACTGAACTCTTTAGCAACAAAGATAAACAAAGTCTTAATCATATCACCACCCACGTCATCTGATGACGCTAGAGTCGCTGTTTCCTTATGAAAGACGTAGATCTAGCTCTCAAGAGAATTTTTGTTTTCATACTGACATTGCTATAATTCAATGGAAAGTAAAAGGCTGGCATGATGGGCCATTGACAGTCAATAATTCTGAATCCTTAAAAGTGACGAAAACTGAACTCTTTTCTTTTCAAACTTTTATCAAATATAAAAAACAATTTTAATCAAATTAATGGCATCACTAGACAAAAAATATTTTTTTTTATATTCCCAATTAGTTCGGATCAGGATATCTCATTAGAGTTATGAAATAAATCCTCTAAATAATTAATTAATTATTTGTTATTCAACAGCTTTAAAAAAAAAACAACTAAGAAAAAATATTATCTATGTAGGCCTATAATTGTATTACATGCAATCTATGGATTTTATATTTACGCGCCTCCTGTTATTTAATACCAATTATACATCAAATCATTATATTTACTATTACTAAGGCTGTCCCTCAGGTTTCAGTCTAAATCAGAATTAGATATTTCACCTGGCTACTGTGATTAGTATATATTTTCACAGAGTGCCGGAATTTAGTCGTTGGAGGCCTTGGGTACGATCTGTGAGAAAGCCCTTATTAGCTTTAATATTCAATTAAATTGCACTCAATTTTTAATAAATGTAAAAGCATTACATATTAGTGTCGAAAAAAAGAGTAGTCGTCAATGTAGTGTCGATGCCCATTTTTTAAAAATTCATATATTTAATATGTATATTTTTCGAAAAAAAAAAAAAAGGTTTTTGAAATGGATTTCTTAGGAGGCTGCGCAATGTTATCTTATTTCATTTAATCTTATCTATACAAAAAAAAAAGAAGATGATTACGTCCTACACTATTTTACACTGTTGTATCAGTTGCCATTTCCAACGTATTCATGACCGCGATCAGCTTGCTGGTGGTCGATTTAAGTTCTTCATTCGAAGCCAGAAAAGATAACTACTATCGATTTACAGGGGAGAACTAGACAAAAGCCCATAGCCTAAGAATCACAAAACGAAAATGGAGTTGGATAGGACACACCCTGTAAAAACCAGCTACCAATGTTGCAAAGGCAGGCACTTGACTGGAACCCACAAGGAAAGAGGAAAGTGGGCAGACCCAAGCAAACCTGGAAGAGGTTAGTCATCAGTGAAGCTGAGGGTACTGGAATGACTTGGGAGCAGATGAAGAAAGCTGCTCAGAACCGAGTTCGGTGGAGAGGTATGGTTGCGGTCCTTAGCTCCAGAGGGAGTAAACAGGGTTAATTCAATTAAGTCATTCGAAGTCAACATCTGGACATTAAAACATATTGAGTTACTCTTTGTAAACAAAAAATAAGAAACAATGGGTCCATTTATCCTATCTATTATAGTGATTTTTTCTCTTCTCTAAATATGAATATTTCCAGAAAACAGATTACCATGTCTTACTGTGTGCGCATATTAGTTTTGTGATTCCAGTTGATGATATTAAAGTATTCACATTTTTAAAGTGGAGTTGTGTTAATTAAGCAATGTTTCAAAAATTTCCTCCTTCGTTATCGCTCTACATCCAGTGATGTGATTTCTATTAACTACGTTATACCAGTGTAACCATTAATTTACTTTTTCCTTTATGTGATTTTAGTTTTCGATTTAAAAACTTATCATTTTTTTCCCTCATTTACGTTTGAGTTTAGTAATAAAATAAATCTCATCATACAATACATGCGAGCAGTTAGCTTTTAACTTCCACAGCTTTGTACGATGGTTACATAAAAAGTCAAATGTCCTTGAGCTCAACTATTAGGATAAGAGTGATGCATTTCATGTAGCAGCTGTGACCTACGAGTTGTTCACATCAAACGAAGACAAAATTAATAGGCCCTTAAACACATGAAGCAGGCTTAATATTTATAAAATATATATTATTTGGACATCATGCAAACAGAAATACTTTAAATTCATTTTTTGGTTCTGGTAGCAGACGATTCTATACGGTTAATAACACAGAAGTTTAAACAAGCTACATGAGACCTTTATTTTATCTGAGAAGTTTATTACTTAAACCTTTCTTAAGTTAGCCTATGTAGAGATCACATCCTTACAATTGAAAGAACACAGCCACGTCGCACTACCTTTACAGATAAAGATTGTTGTTTTATTGGGTCATTCATCACTGGGAACAAACCCAGCTCAGCGCTCGAATAGCAGACTTCGCATCCATACCATTTACGTGTGCAGTCACCTAGGAATTAATCCACACTTTAAAATCAACCCAAAAGCAAGCGCTTTGTTGATGGCAGCAAAAAAGATCACCCCTTAAATCGCTCAGTGCAATATTTAACATTAAACTTCGTTCAGCCTTGAATTATTAGAAAGGAATAGCAGGAATAGGATTCTTCAGTCTAATGACAGACATTCCCGTATTTCCCAATCGTTAGCTATTGAGGTGAAAGGAAGAAAAGAGGTTGAGGGGCGGCAGTAACGACCACCCAAGAGCTGGCCCCTAACAGAGCGCCGCACAGACTAGGGTGTGTAATCTATTGTTTTTTTGTTTTTTTTGTTTTTTTTTTAATGAAAATTCTCCTCGTTTGAAGAATATTATGCCCCTGAAAAGTTAATAGCCGCTATTAGTTTTGTGTCTCTCTGTTCGTCCGTCCATCCCGTTTAGAACACCCCCAAAAAAAGATGATAAAAATCGGACTTAATGGTATTTTAGATCCTTCATTGCTCTGATGCAACGGATATTTTTTTTTTGAAAGCGAGCAGTTTAAATTTTGAAATTAAATTTTCAAGCATTTTTTTTCACAAAATTTACATCATATTCTAATACTATTCACAATTTAAAAAAGGGAGATTACTGATACTTTGTCGCTAGTTTTTCAAAAAATTCTTTAGGTTTGTATTTCTACAATTTCGTTACTTTTAAAAATGTTATAATATTTTTTTGTATTCCTAAATTTAGTGTTCACAGTTGTACAATCTATTTACTTAAATTAAGTGTTTTTGAATGTATAATTTGAAATACCATTCAATAATAATAGTTTCATATTATATACGGGGAACGCGGTAGGCATATGTAGTATTCACGATAACAAAGACTAATACAAAATACATAGGTCATACTCCTTGAGACATTCAATGAAATTGGCCCTTTAAAAGACAATTAATTATATAATCAATCAATAACATCAGTTAGGCCAGGTTCTCATAGGACCATATCTTCATAGTAATCAGTACATTGAATAGACTTGAATATTAACAATGTAACAATGATAAAATGAATGTATATTTGTATCCTGTAGTATCATGTCGTCAATCGATGTAACAATACAATAATACCGGAAACACTTTTAATACGTTGGTTGTTGATAATTATATTTGTCTAAGGCCTCGCATCCTTTAACGCCGGCCTTGTGAACCCACGTTTTCGTTCAGTTTTGAAATAAAAATAGCTTGACCCTGAACCCGATCTTGATTTAGGTAACATCCAAAACAGAAACGGACTTTGTTTTACGCACCAGAAAGGAAACGTTTGTGTCAGGAATAGCCCTACCTAGAATTTCAATGACGCGTAGATTAAGTGACACGTTACAGCAGGGATTCTCAGCCTATGGAGCGCGCCATGCTAACAAACGGAGAGTATCTCTGAAGCTCAGAGTACAGGAAAACGCTTAGTAGACCCAGACCTTGCTAGATGATGCGGGTGCCGGCATCCTTTTTTTTTTCGTCTCAAATACTGCATTGCAGAATTGAGTCTACAAGCGGCTTATTCAAAGACACCTCTCATAGATTATATAAGCCTTATCAGTAAATAAGCTTACGCAATAGTTAGATAAAATATGCCAAACTTCTGGCCATGCTGGTCTAAACATTTAGAGTTTTAGTAAACTTTAAATAAACCCATAAAATTTAAAATTTTAATAAACTTAAGATAAAGCTGTTTGCTTGTTCAATGGAATAAATGACTTCATGTTTCTTTTGCAAGTAAAGAAAATATTTTCTATTTTTTGCAATATGTTTGACCAATGACTTATGATGAAAATAAATAGTTCAATCAAATTAACTTATAATTCCATAAGTAGTGCTCTATGACTCTATGTCATTCATGTAGCCCACTTAAAGCTCTGATTGTGCGTGACTGTGTTTGCGTGCATGTATGCGTGTGGAAAAACAAAGTCTACCAATGCACCTGACTTGATTAGCTTCTGGCCAGGGCCGGAGTTAGACGTGATGAGGCCCTAAGCCCTTTTAATCATCATGAGGAAATTTGTTCTATTCGACATCATGAAATGAGATAATTACGTAATATTTAATTTTCATACACATTTGGCACATTCATTTGCGCCTCCCTCAAGTGGGGGCCAGGGAGGAATTTTCCAATTTGGTCCCACCTCCCCCATCCCAGCTACGCCACTGGTTCGTGTGGTTTCATATGGAGATAGTTCCACGTGTAGTGTGTTGGCATAATAATAAAAAAAAATTCGGCGCATCAAATACGTCTAGGTAGAGGTTGTTGTTTTTGTCTTAAGCGTCAGGGGTGTGCAAGGGGAAATACAATTGGTTTGCGAATGTGATTGTGTGAGTTGTTAGTGAATGAGAGAGAGAGAGATAGCGAGAGAGAGAGAGAGAGAGAGATAGCGAGAGAGAGAGTAGAGGGAATACTAAGAAAGATTGGGTTCACCGTAATCAATGTACAATGTCAATCTAGAAGCTGATCATTGGAATTGGTTAGAAAAACGTTTTTTTTCTTTAAAAAAAAAAAGAAAAGCAAAATATAAAAAATCCTTTGAAAAACAAAACGTACGTCAAGGAGAGGAACTCCTCCAACCTTAAAAAACGATATTTACCAATACTATACAAGTTATGTCCGCCGTTATTCAACATCATTATGACCAATAATTAATTGACTATTTTATGTTTGTTTATCGACTTATGTTTTCTTCAGTAGAATAGACACACACTTAAAGTTTTTAAAGTATCAATTTGATTTCAGAATATGTAAAAGAGGGGAGGAGGGTGGAGAAATAGTGTTAACAGTTATTTAAGGGGACTAAACCCAACAAATTCATCCAAGTTTTAGAATTAGGGAAAGAACATCCACATTATTGAGAGATATAGTGGTATGTCTTTCCTTTAGAAAAACTTTGTTTTTTTTTTGTTTGTATTTAAAAGAATAAAAAAAAATATTTCTCCGATTTTTCATTCGGTAAAGAGAAACATTTTAAGCTAAGAGCAGAAATAGTTACAAAAAAAGTTAATTAGGACTTTCTGTTTTTTCGCCTTTGAAATTAAAACGCAAAGCAGATACCGATACACAATGGGGTCCATTCACGAAACGTAAACAAACAACATTTTCTCTATATGTTCTATACAAATTACGCAATACGTATGTGTGTCACGTGATCCGTATTTTTCACTATTTTATCAATATTATGACGTGGCTAAATTTGTTTATTTACATTTGGTGAATGGACCCCATTGAACATACTTTTTAAATTTAGTGGCATAGAAAATATTTGAACTGTGTGAACAAGTGTCTCTTGTGGGATAAAAATTTTAACGGACGAATCGAACATGAGCGTATTGTTATTTTTTTTTAATGTCTAGTCATTGATACCCCCGTGGGCTCAGAGGTAACACACGGAAGAGAACTTGAGATAATTTCACAGACAACACTTGAGAACTACTACTTTGTGACACATCAGTTCTAGTTTAGAGTTAATCAAGCCGAGAACAAGAAGTATAACATTACGAAGCTTTAATTTTCTGTCATTCTGGGAATTCCGTTTTCATGGCAACGGTAGATATAAGCCATCTTTACTATCAGACAAAGTAGTGAAATTTGCACATTTGGCGTGTCACCAGAGAATGATGACCATTTTCTTCAAAACTGCGTTCTTTGTCAAGTGGCCCGAACTGCACGTTGGCCTCAAAACACCCCTAATGAAAGAAAACTATATGGAGAGCTCCCTGATTTGGAAACCACTGCGCAGTTCATCTCATATATTGGTCTAGTCATCTGAATGCTCCAACATAACAATGAGAAAGAGGAAGAAGACGAAGACAGACTAGAATTCAATGTCTTATAAAGAAACAAATATTTAAAGCACAGTTCTACAAACCTTATATAAGACTGAGATTTAAAATGTGCTTCTTTGCACCGCGGAGTCACACGACAATAACAAAAAACTAACCTCTTTTACGTGGGTGCCAAAATAGAAGTATTTTGCATGTCACTATCACTGGCGGTGAATTACTCGTTGGTGAATCCGATGGTAGGGATTTTTAAAGCGATTCGCCCGTTATTTCAATGTCATTCAGATATTAATTTAATTCTTCTTCTTATATTAATTTACCCTTTAGTAGTGTCACATCTAATATCGACATAAACAATCCTTACCTGTCAAGAGTTGGCTTTACATCAATCTAATGCCATGAACAGATACACAAGAATAGTTGTGAATATAGTCTATATCGCCTAGTGTATACACAACTGATCACCATGTTCCATTCTTTACACGTAATAGTGATCCAATAGGTCTTACTAAATGAACTCGTTAAAACTCATGTTTTTGTATAATGTTATAGTAAAAGACGAAGATTATAAGTACCAGACAGAAATTAAAATCCGTGTGATAGAAATGGTGGTAAAGCTAATGAATACTTTTTTCATTGTCCATTAGAAAATAATAAAACATTTTCATTTATCGGCGCTAAGTTTATCTTCTTTTATCTTGAAAGTATATGCCTCAAGACACGAACTTCTACGTTCAACGCATATGCAAAAGATTTATATGCAATGTTAACCAGTGCAGAGAATGGGAGTTCAACTTCTTCTTTCATCTAGTTGTACTTGCGAATAATTTAACAGATATATAGCTAGTTTAATAAAATAAAACGGTTCACTCTACAATGATAAAGATAATATAATAGAGATGTATAAAGCAAGGAGTAATCGAGCTCGATGCTGTCTGTAGAAGCCAATACTCTAAAGACTGGTATTTGATGGATGTCCAAGGCGAAAGTGATAGACAAACGAGAACTCCAGGAACCATACCACTCCCCCGCCCGCTCCTACTTGCTTCCCAGCGCACATCCCACTCACAACCGGGTTAACTTAATAAAAAAAAATGGGGGGGGGGAGTGAGACTAGTGATGAGTTACGTTTCCTTGATTCTATTGCTATGCATGGCTTGCTCGGTTTCCTCTCATTCAGTCCCTTTGAAAATGTTATGCCAAGGTTGTGAGTTACATGCCCTTGGATTTAATGGAGAGAGAAAGTATGGCCAGGTCCTATTGAAATGAAAACTTGCC
>JADKLZ010005465.1:6976807-7003734 GCA_021533235.1 Biomphalaria straminea | reverse complement strand
GGTGCTGCAAACTGCCTTAGGGTCGCCAGCTCCTGATTTTTCCTCAGGGTTGACTCCCGAAGCCTTTCCCTTGGTTGGGTATAGCTGCAAGGCAGCAGAGGTTTGAAATCAGAGTTTTCCTTCTCCTAGGTGGGTAGCCAGCCATGGCTAACGAGCCCCTCCTGCCCGAAGCTTACTGGTTAAGGCGCCAGTTACTCGCCTGTGCCCCTTCTCCTGTTAGTAAGAACAGTTCCGCCGGACTCAATATCTGAGCCACACGTGAAGGCCGGGAGTTGGACTGGTTGTCAGAGGCTATTTGAGACGCATGCCATTAGGAAGCATTTTGTAGGTAGTGGAGTGCTTACATCCATTACCACTTCCGGCAATGACAACCTTATATATATATATATATATATATACTGTCAAATTTCTAGGAAAATCGTTAGAGCCGTTTTCAAGGTCCTTGTCCACCCAAGTTTTCTTTTTTGAATGTTTTTGTTTTTCAAAACAGAGATGCACCAAAATTGTAGAAGACTTCAGGCCAAGTGAAGAAGAAAATTGATTAAATAAAACCCCCTAATCCGAAACAAAATGTCATTATGTTCCTCCCCGCCCCCCACCCCCCCCCCCCTGTCTTCATCCATCTATTCTTCTCAACATTTTGTTCTCAAAAACATTGTTTAAATTATTGACCTTAACATTTTCAACTTCGTTGCATCGAAGAAGTGTCTAACCCCTCCCCCCTCTTTAAGTAGTTCATTGTCCTCGAAGTTATTTTTTTTTAAAGTTTGTAGCAGTGGCGTTGATGGGTTTGTGTAAGTGGTGCGGACCACCCTGGGTGTAACTTTGACACGCTTCAGAATGTGACAAAGTGATAAAATATCAGAAAAATAAATATCAGAGAATATTTGACAGTTTTATATAAATTAATGCTTGTAGCTCAATGATAGTAGGTAACGAATTCCATGACTGTTGTGGCTCAATGATTTTAGGTAACTAGCTGAATGATGATATATAACCATCACAATGATTGTAGGCTTAATGATTGACGATATCTACCTCAATGATTTGAGGTAACTAGCAATGATTGTAGGTAACTAGCTCAATGATAGTTTTTTCACTGACTATTGCTTTTCTGGTCAACATCTCTCTCCAACTAATGTGGTCTAGGGCTA
This sequence comes from Biomphalaria straminea, assembly GCA_021533235.1. Taxonomy (NCBI): domain Eukaryota; kingdom Metazoa; phylum Mollusca; class Gastropoda; family Planorbidae; genus Biomphalaria; species Biomphalaria straminea. The sequence continues at coordinate 7,002,580 of JADKLZ010005465.1, read as the reverse complement.
TGTCTTCCCAACAGTGTCAGTATCAATGTTCACTGTTATCAATATCTTTTGCTACACATTTTGGTTCCTCATTTTTCTCATCAGGTTGCGAAATCATGTCTAAAAAAACAACAACAAAGGGGTGGAGCCTGGTTGGGTGGACACGGTTCTCGAAAATAGCTCTAATGATTTTCCTAGCAATTTGACAGCTGCTCTTTATGAAAAATAAAACTGGCCAATAGGCCCCACTGGGGTAACCGTTTTGGGGTTTGACAGTTATAATTTTTGAAAGATTATCTTGTGAAATTAAATTTGGTCTTCAAAATCTTTACCTTGAATAGACACGTTAGCCTCTGTTCATTATAAGGTTTCATAAATAAATAGACGGAAAGGTGGGAGGGGGTGGGTGTAAAAAAAATCTCCACTGTTATGTTATAGTTAGAGAGTATGTTAGTTTTGTTAGTTTAATATATATTGTGTATAGGTTTTAGTGACGGTAAAAGTAGTGACGTAGAGAGATACACTGATGACGTATTAGACTTAAAGCAAAATGAAGACCAACATGGCATTATTCTAGGAGTAGGCTGTTTTATGAGTAGTAGAATAGTATTTATAAGACTGGACGGATTTCCCAGTGATAAATAAAGTGTCTTTTAAATGATTTAAATAATTGAAAGTCGTTGTCAACCATATCCTGTTGTAGGTGTGATTGTGGCTAATATAGAATAGTAAGTGAAATATAAACATAATCGAAGTCAGATTAGCCCACCACATCTATTGACGTTGGAATAATAATTGAAATAATTATAAATGAATTCAAATAGATTAGCCCACCACACCACTTTTGAAATCTATAATTCATTATTTATGGAGAGCAAAATAATCAATAATACAAAGATAGCAATACAGAGAAGGAAACTATTTTTTTAAAGGTGAAGTTACAAATATTTTTTTTTAAACTAAGCACCGACTACTCTCGCTCCCAGAGGCTTTCACTCTGAAGCACGTGCCTGGTAGATAATCCGCCCCCCCCCCCTGCTTAACAGCCAGCTACCCCGCTTTTTCTTACACTCCCACTCATTTGAGTCCCCCCCCCCCCAACAACCCTAGTAATAGTCTCGTAGTTTAGTTTTTAAAACGTAGTCTGTTGGAAAACATTTGAAAGGTATTGATAAGAACTAAATGGAACAAGAATTCACTCATCTATCTTTTTTTGTTTTGATTCGCCTTTAATTAACAACTCTATCCTCGCATCTGCCTCTCTTGAAACATTAGTAGGACTTGCTATAAATAGAATGCTTCAAATTTACAGAAGTCAAAAAGTATAACAAAATAAAAACGTCCAACATTTTTTTTTTGGGGGGGGGGGGGGGAATCAAGTAACGTTATCAGGGGAAGATAACTGAGTAGGAGGTAACATAAAGTCTGATCCAGGGGAAGACTATTTCAGATAGCGTCCAAGATGGAAGAGCCAGACTTTTCTAAACTCCAAAACCAGTATTAAGAAGTGCTTGACATCAAAGGTATGTCTATGTAATGTGAACTGAAGCGACCCCTATCCTAGCAGAAGTCCACTAGGAAAGATCCATCTCTTTAACGTGAGCAAATAATTGTTTTTGTGTTGGAAACAAAATGCGTGCTCGTTTTTTCTTCTTTGACATCCTAATGTTTTTCATTTTACATTAAGACAATCCCAGGTAGAAGTTGGTACAATACGAATATATTTATAGGATAACGTTCACAAGGATGTTGTATTGCCAGCACAAAGACCGGCTTAATCTTGTGTCTAGCCCTCTCATCAGAAATGAAAATAATAATAATAATAATAAATCATATGATTATATTGGCCGGGTGTATTATATCTGATCTTGCAGACTTATTCGAGGTCCAAAACATCCATAAAAAAGATTTTCCTTACCAGTCGGAGGCTAGTACTTTTACAGACATGCTACATCACCATAATATTCCTCAGTGGCCTCTTTAATGAAGACAAACCCTGTCTGTGCCACGAAGTGAATATTAATTCATTTACTTTATAATAATAATATTTTAATATGTGTCGCGCAGTTTAACAACACACTGATGGCTTCAGGCGCTTATTTCGATTGGTTCAGCTAGAACTTAACACCAAGATGCTCAGCTCTTCAGCTAGATAGCATTCAGACTAACCAACTGTCCGGGCAACTGACCAACTGACCAATGCATCCCTACATACAAAATGGTAGGAATTAATAAAAAATAACGTTTTTTTGAAGTCTATTACTTCTAGATCGATTACATATAAGCCTGAGTCAATAGTCAAATAGTTGTACAAAAGACAAATTCCTGAAGTCATTGTCATCAGTCCATTTATAGTCCTGGAGTCAAAGAGTCGGCAATCTATTTGTAAACCTGGAATCCATTGATTAATAATAATAATATATATATACATTTCTGAATTCATAAAGTCTTTAGTACATGTGCAGTCTTGGAGCTTTAGATTTCTGAATTCTATGTATGCAAGTCCTTACCTAATATTAGTCATATAAATATCTTTTTGTTTTAAATCCATTCTGTGGCATGATGATGTGATAATAGCAATAAATAATGTAACGTTTGGTTCCCTTTGATTTCATAGATTTTGTCGTTGATTGTTGTATAGAGAGTGCTGGGCAACACTATGAAAGGAATACAACAAAAAAATTCAATTAAAATTTTGATTTTGTGTGTTTTTTGTTCTCTTAGATAAAAAAAATCGAAAACCGATTAAATTTGAAATCACAGAAAATTAGATTCCTAGGCTTGAGTTGCTTTTTTTTTTCTTTTTACAAGGGAACCTTTATAAACTCAACAAGGCAAAGGCTTTCATGAAATGTACAAACATTAACTCCTACACAATGTTAACAGTTTTCTCCCCTTAACATCATTTTCCGTCAGTAAAATGTTCAATTATATTATGTTTTCTTTTAACTTTGTATTCTGACTTTAGAAATCAATCATGTGAGAGAGTATATAACATGAGATTATAAAATATAGCAATACAAAAATATTTAGATCTATATCAGTGATCCCCAAAGTGATCAATATGGACCCCCAGGGGTCCACGAAAACTTCCAGGGGGTCCACAAAAGTGAAAACAAGAATTGGGGGTCCATGGCATCCAAATGGGGGTCCACGAGTGTGGATCTCATTTAAGAAGGAATTGAGTTTAATATAAATCTCACATTAATGGAATCACCTATTATATCATACAAAATACAAATATACATTATTTATACTTTATTATAGCTAGGACATTAAATATTTACAGTATTATAGGAATGAAAAACATTTTTTAAATTTTAATACCTCATTTAAATAGCTCAATTTGGTCTAGAGATAACTAATATTTAACATGTCTGAATCTAAATATAAAATAGACTGCGGTGTTAATTTTTAAAAAAAATTCTTCTTTTCTCATCGAACTTATGTTGCTACGTGTTTTTGTTATTTAACAATGTCACATATGCCATTCTAGGTTCCTCTGTATATTTCATATTTAATAAGAACATGTGCGCTAATATAAATCTGGGTTTTTAACTGTACCTCGGATTTACCCGGTACTTATTTATAGCTTGTCATCAGACATCATGATTCAAATCTATTGGTTAGTTTGAATATAAGGACATTTTAAAAGAGCGGGCAAAAAGAGTGCGCCAAGGGGAGTCCATGCAAATTTGTTCTTGTGAACAGACGTGTATTAGTAGCTCTGTATTTTTATAAGAAAGATGCCTATGTTATACTTTTCATTCTATTGAATCAGATCTTGTACATAGCTGTACTTATATTAAGTTTGAATAAAGTTCCTGTGTTTTATTTCAACGAAGTATTACTCATCTTGAATCCTAGATACGTCTTAGTTCAAAATACATACAAATCAAGATAGAATCCCCGGCACCACAACAAACATCAGTTGTGACAAACAACATTTTATGTAATCACACCATGAAACCACCTAAGCTGGAGGATCGTTTGAGAGCCACCCTGATAAGATTTGAAAAAACTATTGAACACTCTATGATGAAGTTGAGAAAAAATCTATAATAGACAAATTATTTGTTTTCAAATTTTAAGGAAAATATAATGGTTTGCTGTGTCTTCAAATATCTTGCAAAATTATGAAAATGATATAAATCGGCGAAAAAAATGAATGATTTAGCCAGTTGCTGAAGTTTTTAAAACTATTTTGTACACAAACCTGCATCTGATATTGCTAAGAATTCTTCTAAGTAGCAAATAGTTCAAAGGTCTATATATGAACCGAGTTGTGCCTATCGTGAAGCATTTTTTTTTTGGGCACTGTGACGGGTCGCCGCGTGTGATGTAAATTTAGCTTGTTTGGTGTCTAGGGGATGATTATTTTTGAGTATATCACACACTGACCCATCAGCAGACAAATCGGGAGCAGACACGCAACTAGACAAGCAATTAAGAGAGATACAAATTGATAAAATATAAAGAATATTTATTTACATAAATATTTACATAGAAAATAAAAGGGGGAGGGTTTGTATCTAACTTTAAACAGTGTTATGTTTGATCATCACTTATGCACGTAATGAGAGAATATGTCACTTTGTCCTTGGTACTTAGCTCTTTCTGTCTTGGATGAATCGTAGTTGTCTGTATCCTGGCTTGAAGTGGCGTGTCTAGCGGGTAGAGGGACGCCGATGATATAGTCCTAATGGAGTTTCAGTCCAAGAGTTCCAATATCTGAAGTGGGCACAGTAGGGCGGGTGGCCGGTTACCGTGGGCACAAGTGTACTGCGGGCAGAGCGGATCTGCCGTGGGCAGCGTAGGGCAGGATGAGTCCAGTGAGTTGGCAGAGCTATGACGTCTCGCACAGAACGGATCTATAGGGAAGTCGTACCTAAGAGGCTGACAGGCGGACTGTCAAGTAGGCAGGCTTGAGCCGATAGCGCCAAATGGACGATGAGTAGTGACTTTCAGCGCTGAAAAGCACTTAGTAGTACGTGATACTCGTGGTGGATCCAAGTGAGCAAGCGATACTGATTAGTACCAAATAGGCGAGTGTAGTATGGGCTAGCGCCAAGTAGGTAGATGGAACTCAATGCAGATAGGCGGACGTGTCAATACACATAGGCAGGTAGGTAGCAAATAGGCAGGTAGCAAATAGGCAGACACCTGAGGGAGGCTGCGGATAAATAAGGACAAGTTAGGACATGACTCTCATGCATCTTGTCGATGCCCTCGACTGAGGTGCATACGTCAGATTGATAAAATTGCTTTAGTGCACAATGGGGAAAATGATGACAAATGGGATCGGAAAAATAGAGGGCTGATAGTAATCATAAGATGTACATAAGAGGGGAAAAAGTAATATATATGTACATAAAAGGGGAAATAAGAATCTCAATAAAATACAAGTATAAAAGAGGGGGGGGGAGAAGAGGGGAGAATTGGACGCTGGTGGTCAATGACCGTGACGCTATTGTCCAAACGCGGCCGGGGCCATGACGTGAACAATGATTGTCCGTTCAAGGGGAGGGAACAACTATTGCAAAAGCAAAATTATTAAAATGAGAGATGTTTCTTATATCTCTTCAAGGCGACCAGCCGAGATAAAGAAAATAAACTAAGATGTACATTAATGTACAAGGTTGCGTCAATTGTCAATTGAGCAACGTGGCAATAATATTGCCGACATAGGTAAACGTGATATATAAATATATACATATGCAATGGTTAAGTTTCCTACTTACGACAGTGAGAAATACACAATGCACAAATTAAATATAAATGAACTAAATAAAATACACAGGATAATATCCAGAATGAAATATACACACAAGCTAGATATATGGAACTGTGTTTTACGATCGGCTAACTCACCACCAAATATTCCTCTAAGAGTACATATAAATGAAATGGTCCAGACTCGTGTTCCAGTGAGAGAGAAATGAGCGAGAGAGACCAGTTTGAAATGGCCTATGTTATAAAGGTCGGAACAAGACCGGAAACAGGAGATGTGACAAGATAGGGATTGTCTCTCACATGGTCGACTTGAGACGAAAATTTCACATATTGGAAAGAGGCCTGAGATGTGTGGTCACGAGATAAGGGACACACCCTGGAGGGTCGATAGACATGTGGCCTCGAATAATCTATTTGATCAGGGAGAGACACGTGCTGGGGCGGGAGGAGTAATGAATTACATTCCTGCCCATATGGTATCAACTGAGAGGGCTGGGCGTCCGGCCCTCAAGGCGAGTGCCTGTTTGATCTCTTCCCCGGTCAAGGGGAGATAAGAGAGAAGGGTTGGCCTAGTTGACAGACAGTGTGGCGGTCTTAGTCTGGCGATGGGAGGAAAGAAGAGGGAGGGGGGGTTTGTGAGGAAATGAGGCATACAAAAGGGAAATAATTGAAGTAAAATAAATAAATAAGGATAAATAATAATTAATGCTGTGATAAAAGTGAGCGAATCTGACGGCGAGTTTTTGACTTGTCACAGGCACATGTTCGTTTATTTATGGATAAAGAAATTTACGACAAAATTTCGTTTTGTGAAAACTGATAATTGACAATAAAGTCGAACACATTTGATGTTTTGAAGGAATCGTTTGAAGAAAAAGCAAACCCTGTAACTATTATATCAGTAGCAACAAATGGAGCAGTAGTAGATCTTGATTGCAGGAATATCTTCAATTTGTTATCAACGCAGTTATGAGAAACTATATACGCAATTACTTGCTCAAATGTGAAGAGAAAATGACAAGTACATTCATCAGTTGAATCACAAAGCACCAGGAGAGGACCAAATTACAGCAGAACTAATTCTCAGCACAAAGGAGTGCGTGATGTATGTGTGAAAAATTGTTTTATTTAATTTAATAACTATATTTGCATAGTATAGTTTTGTCTAGTTATAACGTTAACAAAAAGAAATTTAGACTGTACAGCGTTAAGTATTTGAAATTGAAATTCATTACTTCCTTGTCAAACAAGAGAGTGTTAATGTGCCATTTGTTATGATGCAGTGCTCCTATTTCTTCTCTGTGGTTGCCATAGAGCTCATTAGTTATAATGATCTTGATTTTTAAATTATTTTTTCTCCATTGGGCCATTCAATGAGTATTCCAGCTCCTTCGTTTGTGGTGGCTTTCTGAGAACAATCCACGAAAACTCTGTTAGGGCAATGGTATTGTAGAACAGTCCACTAAATTCTTGAGCTCTGTTGAAATATAGCTAAATATTTCTTTCTTCTAATGTAAGTCTTTGCAAACGACATATTTCTGCAAAAAATATATTTCTCTATACAGCTGGCCTAGAAACCTTGTCTGTTAATGATGTATTATTTTTTATTGAAACTATTATGGCTCAAGAAATCCACGAAAAACACCTCTTTGTGAAACCTTTTTCTAAAACAACAAATCTCAATATGAAAAATAATCTCCATAGCAATGGGAGTCGATCTTGCAAACCTTTAAAAACAAAAAAAGTTTCCAATGTGTTTAGTGATAGTAAACGATACATATTAATTGTTACATAATGGGTTTAAATTTCAATTTTGTTAATAAATTTATTGTAAAAAACATAAATTTAACTTAAAATGTAGTTTTAAATTACTTTTTCACTCCTCATTTCACTGGTTGGAAATTATTGAAACAAAATGTGTAATTTGAAAATTGATGAATTTTCAAACATTCAATATAACTTAAACAGGGGTCCACAGAAAACCAGAAAACATATCAAGGGTTCCACGAGACAAAAAAGTTTGGGAACCACTGATCTATATGAAACGTTTATAGCTTGTGTTTCATGCATTTGTAATTTTCTTAGTTTTGGAACAGAAATAGAAATACTGGGAGAAGTAAATAATTGACATTGCATTGTAATTGATGATTCGTTGGCTGAAAAAAAGGCGGTAAGTCTAAAGTTTACATGCATCAAAAAAGTTCTCACATTTTCTAAATAAAACACAGCTTGCGTATACTATAAAGTTCCCCTTTCAGACCTTGTGGTCTATAGGGCAGATGATGTAAAGGTCATCTGATTCTGTGGCCCACGGTTAACGAGGGTGTCATGTGGCCAGCACAACGACCAACCGCCTTTACTTTTCCCAAACTAATGTCAGGTAGCCATTAGAGCTGGGTGGACTCAAGGGCGCCCGAAAATCCCGAAATAAAAATCCCAGCCTTCACCAGGATTTGAACCCGGGACCTCCAGTACGGAAGCCAAGCGCTTTACCGCTCAGCCACCGCACCCTCAATGTATCACTATGATGTCTTCATACTAAAAAGACGTTACAAAGAAATATGTATTTTCATTCTGTCTGGTAAAATATCCGAACATGTTGTATGTATAATATTTCCCATACTTGGATCACGTTAAAACTTTGAACAATTATTTATCGAGCCTGACATGACATGAATCGAGTCTTGTGGTATTTAGTGCTAATTGGTTTAATTGCTGGTGATTAATTATATTGTTTGAGTTGGAAATAAGGGAAGCAATGCTACTTAATTACTAATGAATGGCCACTGGTCCATAAGAAAATCGTTTACCTTCTGGCGCATTGACCAGATACGCCGATCGCCGATCTGATATGAAAGTGTTCAAGCTTAAGTCTGTGAGTGGGAAGTCTTTTCAGTTGGATAGTGGGTGTAAGGCAGAAAGTTGAGGGAGGAGAAGAAGAGAACTTGTCATATGTCCTTTACGCTTCGAGACTTCCGGTCCCTTTTATGAACCGCGTGACCAGGGAAAGGCTTTTATCCCATGACCAGTATGAGAGATTGGCTCTTCACCGACCTCTCTGTCTGGAGTCCCCCTAAGACTAGGTGATCATGTAATCACACCCATTTGGTCGTAGGACACGGTCCCCCAGCATGAGTCCCTCCTCCCGTGAGAGGCCAGAGGCCGAGCCCCCGGGGGGGCCCTCCATATACCTATAATGTCCCACAAAACCCGTGCGAGGGTCCATCGCCACCGTTAGGGAACCGATCGGTCGGGGGTTTGGACTGGTTAGCGAGCCTTTCTTACATCCCTACCACTTGTAATGTACACTCGCTAGACGATACGTGTCGTAGCTCACTGAGAGCTATGTGTGCTACCGCACTTCACCTATTCACTTCCCTTGGCGGAGGTGCCACGCTGAGGCGACGGGAGCATTACCTCCGGATGAAGAGACCGAATACTGATGTCCATTCGGGACGAGAGCATAGAGCGAGCTCCCTTTTAAGTCCCTTTGACCAAGGGAAGGATTTTACCCGTGGCCAGGATGTGAGGCCAGCTCTTCACCAACCACACTATCAGAGGTCCCACCTTATCCGAAGTGCAAATATATCACACCCGGTGTGTCGCTGCACCCGACCCCCTTGAGCCAAGCACAGGTTCCCTCCTCCTGTACGAGGCCGGAGGCCGAGCCGCTTGGGGGCCCCTCTTATACCTATAATGTCCCAACGAACCCGTGCAGGGGCGCATCACAGAGCGTATGGCCCCCGTTAGGGAACGAATCGCTGGGGGTTTTGGACGGTTTGGCGAGCCTTTAGTTGCATCCCTACCACGTGCAATGAACAGTATCTCTACCGTGTCTGTGGAAGCCCGCCGAGGGCTATATGCGCTACCGTTCTTGGCCTATCCATCTCCCTATAAAATGGACGTTTCCACGGAGGTGCCACGATGAGGCGACGGTAGCTGGAATTCCTCCGGGATGAAGAGACCAGACTCATTCACCAATAGTAACCAAACAACATTTAGCCACGTGATTCTCTATCTCTTCTTTATAAATTACGATCTAATTTTTATACACAATGGCTATCACGTGATAGTTTTTTTGCCCTTGTTTTATCAAGGAGACTAGGCCTAAATACATTTATTTATATAAAACAATACAAACAGGTAATCTAGCCATAAAGCTCAATGAACAACTGAATATACGTTCCCCCTTCTATTCGTTTTAGACTTAGCGATCTTTAGGCTTATCTGTTTCTGTGACCGACCGCTAACAAGGGTCTCAAACTCAAAACCTAACAGCCCCAACGTATATCAGATTCAGATGGGAGTTGAATGAACTTAGAGGAACCATAAAAAAAAAAGATCAAGTCTTCATCAGGATTTGAGCTTGGTTTGGAAATCAAGCGTTTTCCAGTCTGGCTCCATGGCCCCATAAATACATCAATTATCTGCATTTTATTTGAGCAGTTAATGAAGCTACAATTTTAATAAATGTCAAACATCCACTAATGAAATACTGCTAATGCTTCGAAGTCTACCTGAACCGAAGACCAGGGCTTGATTTATACGTAAGCCACTGACTAGCACTGGGGATCCCAACCTGTGGATCGCGACCCCCTTTGGGGGTCGATTGACAATTAACCAGGGCTCGCGTAAGACCATCGAAAATATGGATTGTTATTGTCTACTCTTCTATTGCTGTATGTGTGTGTTGAGGAATGGGGTCGCAGCAGAGTGGAGGATTGTAAAAATGGGTCGCCCAGCTTAAAAGATTAAGAACCGCTGGACTAGCAGGTCTGTAAATATTTCTGGAAATTGAGGATTCTAATTTAAGAGAAATCCGAATGACACACACTAACACTCCGTCGTGAGTCCTGCTGGGAAATCTCAGGAGCGAGAAACGAAAGCCACTCATGAACGCTAGAGAAGTTCTCTCGAAATTCACTTTCTATCTTTGGAAATTGATAAAACAAATTTGGAAAACAATCAAAATATAAAATATACTTAAAAGAAAGAAAACAAAGCTAATTTAAGGGGGAAAAAATCATATATTCAGCCACACATCTCAATACTGCAATAAGTATTTCACTTTTTTCAATAATAAACAAAATTAATTAATTGATTACTACTGTTTCATTAACTACATAGTAATTTTTTTTTATGGATTGTTAGGAAAATGAAGGATTGTGCAAATTATCAACTTGGTTCAAGAATGGGAAGTGGAACTTGTAAAAGAATCCTCAGACAAGTTGAGTTGCTATAAGCTTTATAATGAAATCTCTAAACGGACAGACAAACAGACAGAGTGAATAGATATGAACTTTGTAAACCAGAGGACAAACAGTGAACTAATGTAGCTCTCGTAATGGAATATGCATTGCAAGCTAACATTTTAGGGTCGTGTGCATGCAAAAATGATCATGTAATAAATTTCCAATCTACATAATCTTTTCATTTGAACTTGAGATAAAACTATTGCACACCTTAATAACCTTGTTTACGACATAGAAATAATTTATAAATAAGCAAGACAATCAGAATCTTATATTTGTTATAATTTGAAAGCATCTTTTATTAGCGCCCCCGTATGGCGGGAAAGCCGCTATAAGGTTTGTGCAAAATGCCCGTTTTCCGTCTGTCACACTCAGATCTCAAAAACTAGAATCGTTGTTAATTCAGTCTGACAAGCAGTAATAGCCCTAGGGAAAGAAGGAACACTTACACAACTTATCTTAGTATAAAAGTTCCCCTTTCAGACCTAGTGGTCTATAGGGCAGATGATGTAAAGGTCATCTGATTCTGTGGCCCACGGTTAACGAGGGTGTCATGTGGCCAGCACAACGACCAACCGCCTTTACTTTTCCCCAACTAATGTCAGGTACCCATTAGAGCTGGGTGGACTCAAGGGCGCCCGAAAATCCCGAAATAAAAATCCCAGCCTTCACCAGGATTTGAACCCGGGACCTCCAGTACGGAAGCCAAGCGCTTTACCGCTCAGCCACCGCGCCCTCTTTATCTTAGTATGTGGGATAAGAAATGTAGATTTATTTTGTGCATTTTTTTTTATTTTTATTTTTTAGGTTTTGTTTTTATATTTGTAAATTTGGTTCAGTGTTTTATGTATTTTGGATACTTTACCTATCTATCGTCTGTCCTGAAGAATCTCTACAGATTTTACTAAAGGTGTTAATCTAATCCAATACGAATATTCGTTTGTTATAAATCCAATGGCAATATTTTACGTCTTTTTCTATATGTATGTTTTCTTGTGTTGAGCGATCCCAATCAGAGGATTGCATATTCATATTAAATTATAATATTTGCCTATGTCATCATTGTATATTCTTGTTTGATTTGTAAAAAATTCTTAGAAACTTTAATGCTTTGTATGACTTTATAATAATGTAATGAATCCATGGCCTCATTCAGATCATCTTATGATGAGATGAATGCCTGGGCATTAGCTGTGGTCGGAACAATGTCGCCCACACATCAGTTCCTCTTTCTCCACGCAGCTGATGTATCCAAAGGAACAGCAGTACCGATACAGTTTGGGGTCAGCGGAGTCGCAGGTTCTGCCAGAGTGTAGCACTGGGTGCTGCAAACTGCCTTAGGGTCGCCAGCTCCTGATTTTTCCTCAGGGTTGACTCCCGAAGCTTTTCCCTTGATTGGGTATAGCTGCAAGGCAGCAGAGGTTTGAATTCAGAGTTTTCCTTCTCCTAGGTGAGTAGCCAGCCAGGGCTAACGTGCCCCTCCTGCCCGAAAATTACTGATGAATGTGCCAAGAGTATGAATGAATATGGGGATTCTATAAAGCCTAGATATTTAAGTTTTTTATCTGTTTAACTTACCACGAATAAGATAAGATAATTCCTCCTAGTTTTTTTCTATTCATTATAATTGGTATTATTTTGGGCTAAAGACATGTTCCAAATTTATTCGATAACCATTGTTGTAATAGTCTGTAAAATGTCAGTATAGTGTGTTGTATCTATTGTTCATCACCTATTTTTTATTCCTGAAATATTGAAATTTGGTAGATCATTTATGTCAGCCACATGGAGTAGCGAAGCCAAAAATTTTCCTTCTGATACACCAGTGGTTCCCAAACTTTTTCGTCTCGTAGACCCCTTGTAATTCTTCGTAGACCTCTGGGGGTCTATATAGACCACTTTGGGAATCACAGTGATACAACTTACTGTAAATGGTGTTGAAGCTTCTTTATATTAAAATTTGTGTATAAACTCTACTAGAAATTATATAATGGTTGATCTGTAATTAAGATTAGTGTCATAATCTCAGGGCCGGTCCTAGCGATTGCGGGGCCCTATGCGAAAAGGATTGTGCGGGGCCTATTATGGGTAGTAAAAAAAAAAAGAAAAGTGTCCCATTCAGACCTTGCGATCTATGGGGAAGATGATGTTAAGGTTTCTTTGGCCAACGGTTATACGAGCAGGGTGTTATGTGGCCAGCACAACGACCAACCGCCTTTACTTTCCCCAACTAAAGTCAGGTACCCATTAGAGTTGGGTGACTCAGGGGCGCCCTAAAAATCCCGAAATTCAAAATATCAGTCTTCACCGGGATTCGAACCCAGGACGTCAGGTTCGGAAGCCAAGCGCTTAACCGTTCGACCACCACACCCCGCTTATGGGTAGGGATAAGGATAATACATGAAAATTTAAGATTTTGTATTAAAAATAAATTCGTCTTTGCATTTTATACATTCTTAACTAAGTACAAAATCACGATCAAATTAACTTTACTTTATGAGCCTTGCGCGTAGCGAACTCATACAGTAGATCATCAAAATTCTGTTTCCTACATAGATCACGCTCAATAGCAAGAATTGCTAAATTGTTCAATCTCTCTTTGTGTATTGTTCACCGTAAGTAATTATTGATTAGTTTAAGGCGCGATAAGCTTCTTTCCCCAGATGTCACAGTTACGGATATTGTTTAAAAAATTCTGAGTGCAACAATTTAAATTGGGAAAGCAGTGTACCTTTTATTACTGGACAGATAAGCTAAAATTTCAATCAGGTGGTAATTTGTAGAATATGCCTTAAAGATTCCATTTCATCTGCTAATTCTCGCCCACATATATCTGCTGACTGGTCTCCTGTTGACGTTAATGCTTTCTCGAGGCTCCCGCCAAACTTTCGGATGTCATCAAGCTGAAGGCTCTTGAAGCCGTCAAGAAACCTAAATAGATTGTGGCTTGATTTCAGCTGTTCAAATCTCGGCTGCAAGGATTAAAGTGCAGTGTTGACAATTCTGGTGAAGCAATCTATCCTGTAGCCATCTTCAGCTTTTCCAGGTGCCAAATTTTCATCAGATTTAACATACTGCCTTTTCCTTTGGCGTTTGGCTGGAAAGTTTTCAACAACATCCATGTTACCAGCCAACTTCTTGGCTGTCATAAGAATCTGAACAAACCCATCCATCAACTCTCAGTTTCTTTCCCCAAGTCATCAAGTTGTTGTACGAGTCGAGGTTTGGTTTGCAATGCACTTTAGAGAAATGTCTACCAAATTTTTTTCGGAAAATTCTCCAAAGTAATCTCAGGTGGACCTTTTGGAAATAGATAGTAAATACAAGATCTTTCCATTTTTTTCTACCCACATGGCAGGCTCATCCAGATTTCTCAATGAATCGACATTTATCTCATTATCTATAACTACATGTTGATCAGTTGTTACATTATTGTCTTCTTGTCTTACGAAAAGCTGATCAGTTGTCTTCTTCTCTTACGACATTCACCACTGCAGTTTTCCTATTCTTCATAAAAAATGTTTCAGCTGTCTCACTATAAGTGATTATGTTTCCATTTTCGGGTTTTGATCGTTTTAAAAACGTATGTAAGGCGCCCATCTGGTTCTAAGCTGATGCCTCATTGGCTTCTTTCTTCTTTTTCTTTTCCCAACCAGATACATATTTTCTACCAACATCCCTTGACCTTTTAGGTCATTTTCTATTCCATCTTTAACCAAAAAAAAAATGTTAAATATCATCTCGATCTAGTAGACTTCTATCGTTCTAGTATAGTCTAATAGTGATTGATATTTTATATCAAATCTGTCTAGATTTAGATCTAGACGTATATAACATTTTCATTCTAATTCAAAAAAATATCGCTTTTCGTTGTTTTATGAGATCCAGATAGATTTTGATCTACTTTTATATGCCAGTGACTATTAATGTAAATAAAGTATTGGAACTTTCGATTTCGGTTTAATTTCGCCCTATTATTATATTTTTATTTAAATTTGAAAGCTGACAATGCTTTTTTTTTCGCGTAAGATTGGTGTTTTCCATATAACAAGTTTGTCAAGTTTTCAGTAGATAATAATACTTTCAATAATACTTTCCACGACTTTTTCGTATATTTTGCATCGTTTTGCAATTACACATATACTTAACGCGGGGCCTATGAAAGCGCGGGGCCCACTGCGGCCGCATAGGTTGCAGTGGCTTAAGACCGGCCCTGCATAATCTAGACAAGTTTAAATGATTTTAATGATGATGTTATTGTAAAACTTATTTACTGTTACCGAAAAGACTTGCTTACTTAGACTTTGATCTTTAATCAACTTATCACTATTGGTTGTCTAGAGGCTAAGTCCCGAAATTCAAACTTCCAGTTTTCACCGAGATTCGAACCTGATATTCCTCGGTTCGGAGCCAAGCACTTAAGCACTTAGCCATAATATTGTCTAACCATGGTTAAATTGCATTTTGATTTTATTTGTAAAAATTTCTTTTAAAAACCATAATGTTTTGTTTGATTTTTACATTATAACTTTAATATCATGGTTCCATGAATACTATTCATTTTGAGTATTTTAGCTTGTTAAATAGTTACTGTATATATTCACATGCTCGAAAAGAAACAACCAAGGAATAAATACTCATACAATCTTTTGACGCTGACGAAAAGAATTTAAAAAAAACAACTCTCAGATAGTTGCGTAATAAATCCATCTAAAGACTTAAGGACATTTGCATTGCATAAGAATTGTACTCAGAAGTAGAAAGACCTTATAATAAAATTCAGATGTACATCATAATAAATCTTAT
This sequence comes from Biomphalaria straminea, assembly GCA_021533235.1. Classification (NCBI taxonomy): domain Eukaryota; kingdom Metazoa; phylum Mollusca; class Gastropoda; family Planorbidae; genus Biomphalaria; species Biomphalaria straminea. The sequence goes on along the minus strand of JADKLZ010005465.1, from coordinate 6,986,810 downwards.
ATATTTCACAGTATTCAACTATATGAGCACCTTTTCTAAATACAATAAATGATTACATTTATATCTGAAACATGTGATTTCTTCGTTGTGACCTCATTCTCTAATTTTCACATCAGGTGACCGAGTCCTGATTTAATAGTTTCTTAACGAAGGATTTATACATTATGATCAATCGGGTTAATACTACCAATCTGAAGAGTTGCCTTTGTGTTCTGTCAGTTCTAAATATAATTGTACATGTCGATTAGAAAAGAAAGTCTCATAAGTCCCCCAACAGTAGAGAAAAATTCCAGCTCACGTCGAGTCGTTTTACAAATGCATCTTTTGGCTATGGCTAAGGCTTCGGTAATCAACTTGTAGGAAAAATCAGAAGTGGATCAATTTATCATCTGAGACGGACTTTCAACTATGGCGACTTCTCTGACAACCTCCTCTGAGTTTGTTCAAAGTGGATTGTATCAATGAGAAAAAAAAACTTAGCTTATAGGTCGCATAAAACAATATCGATCTCTACCGTTATATCGGTTTGAAAATCATTCAGCATCCTCTGCTGTTTGTTTTTTACTGGCTGATTCAGGCAACCCGTTCCATGCTATTATAACACAAGGGCTGAAGGAGGAGTCATACAGATGTATCCTAACATATGAAATTCCTCTTCTTCTAGCCAGCCAGAGCTGTGAGCTCTTTTGTCAAGAAAAAATATTTTGTATATGAAATGAAATGAGTCTTTATCTTTTTGTGTTTTTTCTAAGTATTTTATTACGTTGTGGGGTCATTATGTATTGATGTTCACTGTTTACTTTCTTCAATTGCGTCTTTTCTATGCTGGTAACTTTTAGTCTGCAATACCATTAAGTTTACGGGGTTGATATAAAAACAAGAAACAGTCATTACTTTAACATGTGAAAAAAAATTATTTCAGGCGAAGTACAATACAGAATGTTCTCATAATTCAACTGAGTGGGCGGAATAAGTACAAAGTCACATAAGACTTAAAAGTATAAAAGCACATGTCGAATACTACTAGGCTTTCTATTTTTTTTTTTTTTTTAAAGATTATTTCTTTAGAAATCTTAATAGATTTTTACTTATGAATATCCAGTGAAAAGATTAACATTGTTTCCAGCGCCCATTTATGTCCGAAAATACTCCTGTGCATATTGATCGTGAAAGTACTTCAACTGTTTACAAAACACCATTAACAGAGTGCGGCTAGAGAAAATAGCGAACTATTAGTGCGATGTCATTTGGAGTCATTGTCTACTTAGCTGTGATACAAAAAGGTTCTTACGGTTCGAAGCATGGCAGCGGTGCGTAAAGGTTCCCGGAAGTGGGTTTGGTTTTATCGGTTGTTTGTTTTACATTGTTCGTATGTTCCTACAGAATTGAAGAATTGCGAAATCCTCTAGCCGCCATTGCATGGAAGACGATGAGACCGTAGACCACATTCTGCACGAATGCCGGGTCTTGGTTGAAGGACGATTTGGACAAAGTGTTGGAGAAAATACTGGTGCGCGTAAGGCATTAGGGTTGTCCTTGTACGGGGATAAGGCAACCTTAAGATTCACTGCTCGCTTCCTCTCACGTGCTCTAAGGGAGTAGCTCTCAGCATGTTTATTACCAATGGGGTTTCTGACTCGGGGATAGCGCGGCACCTTCGACATAGTCATGGAGGTCACGGGTAGAGGCAGGCAGGGTTCGAACCCGGAGCCCCCCCTCCCCCGACGACAGTCAAAAGAGCATTTCACACAACAAGGTAGCCATCCTAGTTTGTGTTTTCGTATTTCGAAAGAAGGGGGCGCGGCGGGCGAATGGTTAAGCGCTTGGCTTCCGAACCTGAGGTCCTGGGTTCGAATTCCGATGAAAACTGGGATTTTTAATTTCGGGATTTTTAGGGAGCCTCTGAGTCCACCCAACTCTAATGGATACCTGACTTTAGTTGGGGATAGTAAAGGCGGTTGGTCGTTGTGCTGGCCACATAATACCCTGCTGGTTAACCGTTGGCCAAAGAAACAGATGACCTTAACATCATCTGCCCCATAGATCTTCAGGTCTAAAGGGGAAACTACTTTTTTTTTTTTAGACAAAGTAGGAAATGGCAGTAAATGTACTGTTTTTCCCCCTTAAATATAGATATTTTATTAAAAAGTATTTTTACAAAGCTTATATTAACTGACTCTGTTAGTGTGTTATTCGTTAATATACTATTTTTCCCCCATTCTCATATTTCGGATCAAGTTGAAACATTGCACAAGTATTCATTTTTGCAAAACAAAAAACGAAACAATAAAAAAACAAATATTAATGGTAATGAATTAATTCAGCCTGTAAGCTGCAATAATATCACTCAAGGACCATAGTTTATTTATGTACTGATGTACTGACTGACATATATGATTTTCCCACTGGGCGCTGACAAAAAACTGAGAACAATTTAACCAATTACTACTTTTTGTGTGCCTACTAAAAACCTTTCACTATCGAAACCGCAGCGGTTAAATTTTCCGAAAACAATTTTTAATTCACGTATTAGACCCAAATGATTTTTAAAGCCAACATCTCAAAAAGCACAAATTCAACATTCTTTGTTTATTAGGCAACATTTACTTTTTTTAGCGTACACTTCTATCCTTAACACGTTAGTGGATTTTGTAGAAATGTATAAAATATTTTTTTTTTCTCATGTAAAGCTTAATTTGAATAAGTGGGTCTTTTTTGTGTATGTAAAATTAATTAAAAACAACATTTAATTTAATTATAATTTTATATTTTGTGTGTTGAGGGTAAAAGTAAAGTGGGGCAGGATGTAAAATTAAAAAGGACTCCCCCCCCCCAAATATACCAGGCGGCGAGTCGGGGGGGGGGGGACAAAAGAGAAACTTGAAGTTAAAAAAAAAGGGAGGGTCCATGTAAAACATAAACAACAATACAAATAAACAACCTGATACAACAGGTGGAGCCGGTGGATAATGCTAGTCTTACATATATGGCTTTAAATACACAGTTGTTCCCTTACGAAATGCCTTTTTTTAAAACACATTTTTTTTCAACATTTAGCTTAGAACTAAGCAGACAAAAGAACGTCAGATAATTCAATATTGAAATAAGACGTCGTAACGTTTCGAGGCGTCCGGTTTGGAAACGAATATATTTAACATCTCGACCACTTTGTGGCACTGACGTTCTATTTTAACTTTTTTTTTTTTCTTTTTTTTCGCCACACACAGCATGTTGTCAGAAGGAAGAATAAGTTTTTAAGTAAACATAAAGTCAGTCCTGAGTCGAACACCGCCCCCCCCCCCCACACACACACCCGAAAGGAAATATTTATTAAGAAAAACTGCATTTAACTGTAAATTCTTTTTTTTTTAAATTCCAACGGTAAATGAAAAGAGTCGAAAAAAAAATATTTGTAGAAAGATCGATTGAAAGTTGGCCAGAGTAAAAGAACGAAATCGCAATAACACTGTGAAAACGGACACGTGGCAACTATGGTACAGCTAACTACTCTGGACTGTTCTCTGGACTTTTCTCGTTCATTCAGTTAACAAACAAAGCTCATGCTGTGCCATCAATACAAAATATTTTTGTCCTTTCTTCTCTTTTTTTCTGTTCCATAAAGAAATGTCTAGGTCAGCAAGAAAAAATTATGAATAAATACATTGAAATCAATTACAACTTCTATATGATTGCTTTAATAATAAGTGGCCTTAAAATTGTGTACATACTAGCAGTACACACCGGCTGCGCCCGTTAATTTAGTCCCAATAATGTTTATTATGGCCAGAAATACAACTATTCACTATTGATAGTAACAAACACGGGAGACTACTAAGTAAGGGAGATAGCTATTTACCATATTTTTTTTTACATATTTATACAATGGAAAAATATAACATTAACACAAACATAACCAAAGTTATCCAGAACCTATACAAGGATGCCACCAGTGCGGTGTACTTCAACAACAATATTGGGGAATGGTTCAAAACCACAGTTGGAGTAAGACAGGGCTGCCTCCTTTCACCAACACTCTTCAACATCTTCCTTGAAAGAATAATGGAAGATGCTCTCGAAGGATTTGAAGGTACTGTAAGCATTTGAGGAAGAAAAGTTACAAACTTGCGCTTCGCAGATGACATTGATGGCCTAGCAGGGACAGAAGAGGAACTAGCCGACCTAGTGATGCGCATTGACAAGACTTCAACAGCTTATGGCATGCAAATTAATGCAGAAAAAAACCAAATTATGACCAATAGTCAATAGGGCTTTACAAAGGCCATCAGTATTGGAGGCGAAAAGCTAACTAGCGTTAACAGCTTTAAATACCTCGGAGCTATTGTCTCGGATGAGGGAACAAAGCCCGAACTAATGGTTCGAATAGCACAGTCCACAGCGGCCCTTTCTAAACTCAAGTTGATATGGAAAGACAAAGGCTTATCCCTCGGCACCAAAATCAGACTGATGCGCTCCCTGGTCATGGCCACATTTCTATATGCTTGTGAGTCTTGGACACTGACTGCAGAGCTAGAGAGGAGGATCCTAGCAATGGAAATGAGATGCTACAGAAGGATCCTAGGCATCACATTCAAAGACCGCATCACAAATCAAGAGATTAGAGACAGGGTTACTGCAGCGATCGGACCACATGATGACCTGCTAAATACTGTGAAGAAACGAAAGCTCAAAATGTATGGCCATGTAACAAGATCTTCGGGACTCGCAAAGACCATCCTCCAGGGAACAGTACCAGGGAAGAGAAGAAGAGGCAGACAGAAAAAGCGGTGGGAAGACAACATCAAAGAATGGACAGCCTACCATTGAAAGAGGTTTTAAACAGGGCAAAGGATAGAGAGGAATGGAGAAAGATGGTCCACAAGTCTTGCCTGGCGCCCCAACGGTCCACCAGACTAAGGGATAGGTAACAGGTAACAGGTAACAAACTGTACACAATAACAGCAATTATACCCTCATTAAAGGATATTTTGTTCTTGAGGCTTTCAGTAAGAGATTAAATCTTGACAAAACAAATAGACGAATAAGATAATCATTATAAGACATCAGTTAAGCCAGGTTCACATCCCTCCTTACCTATTCCATGGTCTGCTGGACCGTTGGGGTACCACTCAAGATCTTACAACCTTCTTTCTCTATCCATTTCTGTCATTTGCCTTTGATAGAATTTCATTCTGATATTTTTTCTGAAAATATTGAAACCTGCATTTTAACTGCCTGCGTGGACCACTTCAAGGGTCGATATTGAGTTTGTATTTCCACACAAACTGTCTTTGTAATCTTGTTAACCTTAATTTTTTGTTTGTTGAACAATAATCCTTCTACTCTATTTTTGTATTGTGAAAGTACAATAGCAAGTCTTTGTTTGCTTATTAGACCAACTTACATATCTTAAATTGAAAGAGAATTATACTATCAATAAAAATTATTTCACATGTCTGACAATTTGTAGAGTCACTATTGAATTTTTGAAATAATCAATACACTTCGCCGCATTGTCTGTTTTGTATAGGTATAAGATTCCAACAGACGCATAAAAACTGGCTCTGTCCTTTAAAGAGCAATGTAAAATGGGAGTTAATGAAGTGTACTTTCCATGTCACTGATGTGGTATTAACTTGTCTGAATTTGTTCTAAAGTACAAGGGAACTATTGTTCACAACATTACTTTCTCTAGCTCCATGAAAGAAGCTCAAGACTTAGAGCTTTGAATTCCTCGCACTATATAACTTTGACTTCTCTGTTGAGACCTGACTGTGTAATAAATCTTTTGAGCTGAATGGAAGATAATCACAAGGAAAAATAACGTTAATCTAGGTTGCCGTTGGTCCCAGGACTTTTTCTTTTGCATACAAAATATTTAGGGTTCTGATCAGATTTCATAATTAGGCTTGTTAGTGTCGATAAAAGATATTTAAACATGTGCCAGTCTAATCTCAGGGGCCGCGGTGGTTGAGTGGATAAGCGCTTGGTTTCCGATCCTAGGGTCCTGAGTTTGAATCTTGGTGAAGACTGGGATTTTGAATTTCGGGATATTTAGGGTGCCCCTAGTTGGTGAAAGTAAAGGTGGTCTGTCGTTGTGGTAGCCACACAACACCCTGCTCGTTAACCATGTGACGCAGAAACAGGTGACCTTAAGATCATCTGCTCCATAGATCACAAAGCAGACTTTACATTATCTTAATCTCATTTTTTAGTATTTTTTTCCTCCATACATTTTACATTAGGTCAGCTTTCGTAAATGGTAACTTAACTCTTTCTCTCCTAACTGACGATACCAACGTTGTTTCCACCAGAATGTGGTAAATAATTACGGAGAGAAAGAGTTAAACTAAGCACTAACACACCTTATGCATTAGTATTGTATGAATACTACTGAATGATTTTCCTAGCTGATGATGTCAGCCCATCCTATGCTCTCACTCTAATGGAACTATGAAAGAAGAAGACTTTGCAAGACATCATCCCAGCATATCAAACATGAAATCTACTTTCATCTTTGTCTCTCAGTATTTTATTATTATTTTTTTTTTGTAACTTATCATTCTGTGTTTTATGTATTATTTCTATTTAACTGTTTCTGTCCTAAAAAAGAGAATACTGATTAAAGATTAAATTAAAGCTTCTCAATGTGCTAATCAAGTCTTTTATGTTGAAAAGTGACTTAAAGTGACTTCATTTTCATGGACGATTGCATGAACTTAGCTCATGAAGTATTGTAAGGAGTACGAGAATAAGTGCCCTCGTTTATAGGAATCTCTAATTCTAAAAATATTGTTACATCTCCAGTGGCGAACTGAAATGTGTATGTGTGAGACCCACTGATACAGACGAAGGTGGGTCACAGGTCAACGGCTGTCCCTAGTGTGACCTGTGCTGTGCGCAAGCGACCCGAGCTTTAACGGACCAGGGCTATGTGTTAGCTGTGTGTTAGTTACAGACAGTTAGAGACTGAGTCCAGCAGATAGAAGGCAGTCCAGATAGAAAACAGAGAGGACTGGTGTTAGAACAATCTTTGAAAATGTAGCTGATACGATCTAGAGAGACTTCTGTGGCTTAGACAGTTCCATTGTGTTTAAGCATTTGTAGTTAGTGGAGCCAATTTTGTTTATTGGCTGTGGTGTTGTATTTGTTATTAAACCGCCACATTGTGTTTTTGAAGCTCTTGTTGTTAAGTTCTTGAGTTAGATGTGTTGTGTTTATGTTAAGCTGTGTTTGCAGAAGGCCTGATAAGTGAAGTTCGTAACAATATGTAGTTGAGTTTAGAACCAGTGGCCTTATACATTTCATACGTATAGGGAAGAAGTTAGTGTGCTCTTTGATACCTTTCACATCGTCTTATTAGTTTTATAGATATAGGCCTTATAGCCGGACTTTATGTTAGTATCTAACGACTTTATTTACCATGACATTTGAGACATGTCAGAGTATATTCCTAATATGAAACAGACATTATTTAAAACGTCTTTTCAATGCAGTTTCTCGAGTAGATTAAAATCTGTTGTGCTCTTTATGGGCTCGCATTGTTTTTGGACTTAGGATTATTTTGTGAAATACGCATTGAACATTCAACATCAGAAACGAAAACATTATTTCCCCTAACAGGGCCGGCCTTAGATAATTGGAATCCCTACGCAAAGTGAACTTGGTGGTCCCAAATGAAAAAAAAAATAAGCAGCCACAAAACTAAAATTACGCATCTGATTAAAAACTTAGTGCACTTTAACAATTAAAATTGAGGACAAGTTTCGCTATTTCTTCTCTAAAAAAATGTTATGAATCCTGTACGAGGCCCCTAACCAATCGTAGGCCCTGGTTTACCTTTGTCTAATGCCGGCCCTGCTACTAGAGTACCAACTACATTTTAGAATAAAGAACAGAACCACCAAATATATAAATTAGAATGCAAGAAGTATGTATGTATACATCATGGGCGCCCGCAGGATTTTTCGTAGGGGGGTGCAAGCACAAACGGATCCAGAACTTTGGAATGGGGGGGGGGCATTTTTTTCAAAACCCTAACTCTAACGCCCAGTCCATATATATATATATATTAGGGGTGTACCGGATAGTACTTTTTGATATCCGGCCGGAGCCGAATATGACCGGATAATAAAATTTGATATTCGGCCGGAGCCGGAGCCGAATACCTAAGTATCTTGTAAATAACTTGTACTAGTCGACCGGCGGCTTATCATACGCCGCTATTTTCCAAGGCAGGCCTTAGGCACTGCAACATATGTGACCACAGTGGGTATCGCACTTTCTTTGGACCCGTGCTTATTTTTAGGTGTATAAATTATTAAATTGAACCATTTTATAAAACATAACAGATTTCCCGCGGCCTCTATTGATTGACCAGGAGCCCCCTGGAAATCTCCTGAAATGTTATTAAATGCTATGCCGCCGGTCGAAAAAGTCCTGGAAATTTCCGGACATTATTAAAATCTTTTTAAAGTAAAAAAAAAATGCTATGCTATTTTGTGAATGAAAATAGTGCGGATTTGGATATATTATTTCCCATTCACAACTTGTGGCGCCATGGGATCTTCCCAATTGCTTGATATAAGTAAAGCGAATGCTTGAATTCATGAATGAAAAATACTATGAATAGAGTAAAAAAATAAATGGCTAATTGACCTTAATTTACGCGATATTAAGAATATAGCTGCACTCATGTAACAATGGTTTAGAAAAACAAATTTGAATGTTAATTTGATTAAATGGACTATAATTAGTAGACTATGTTCATGTTCAAAATCATAAAACTATATTTGCGAAGAGTAGTTCTATAATCTTCTTAGAGTTGAATTCAAGTTTTACTATTTAGATCTAGATCTAGATCTAGGAATAGAGAGATAAGTTACCTTTCGTAATCATGTCTAATGAACGAATTTACGTAATTAAAGTACTTTCTAAAGTGAAACCTGAAAGTATACTCTATCTGTGTATTGTTGTTCTAGTTTCAATAGTCTAACGACACAATAATCTGGAAATACTTTTAATAATATGACAATAATCTGAGAAGAAGAGAATTATGTAAACACCACTTTCATTCACACCGCGTGCGTGCGCCATGGGATCTTCCCCTTACTTATTTATCTCTTGAACCTTTGAACTTTGAGGAGAAGAGAATTATATAAACCCATAGACATATATATATAGACTGGCAGATGAAGAACAAATTATTCCACATTCATTCACAAAATAGCGTTGCGCCGCATGCTATGCTATTTTGTGAATGAAATAGTGCGGATTGGGTCCATTCACACCGTGGTGCGTACGCCAGGGGATCTTACCTATTTACTCGTTGTTGTTGTCTGACCTAATTCTTTGTGGATTATATAGATAGATAGATTGCTGAACTTTTTACGAAATTGTTATATAACATGCATATATTTGTTGGTATTATTTTTTTTCCTTTTATTGTTTTAAACTCTGTTACTGATTGATTTATTAAAGATTAATAGTATTTATAAACTGAAATTAATCTGTGTAGCATCATCATGAATAGCATGGGCGTGTCTGTGTGTATGTACGAAGCCACCAACCATAATATAGGCTGTGTGTTGGAGGGTCAATGTAAAATATGTTAGTATATATTTTACTAGTTGATAATGTAAATCTCTCATCTGGCTTGTATGGTGGTTGAATGTATATGCAAGAATTTCGACCAACAATCGGTCATCAGACTTGTATTTTTAAGTCCAAAGACTGTTTCTGGTTCTGGCTTCAAGAACTTATTACTGATAGCTGTTAGTTAATAGTTGGAATCTGAAGCGTAGTAGGTCATATATTTATTAATCCGTTTGCGGCAAAAGATATTTTATTAACAGCTGGAACATCCATTACACCTACATTATTGATGTTAAGATCTATTGATAAATAGATCAGAGAGCATTAGGAAACCTAATTTAGACGAAAACTCATTCGCAATCTACCTACCAAAAAAGAAACATAAATATTTTTGTTTTCGATTGATTGTAAC
>JADKLZ010005465.1:6933691-6944131 GCA_021533235.1 Biomphalaria straminea | reverse complement strand
TATATATATATATATATATATATATATATAGATCTATACACACACACTGCTCACGCACATATATATGTATCTCATAATTACTGAATGTGAGTTTTGAATGAATTATGCTACTTTTAATGATTTAAATGAATTTTGAATTAGATTAGTTAATTGTGAATAATCTAAATGTATTTTGAAAGACTTTGTTAAATTTTCAATGATGAAAATGAATTTTGAATGAGTTGAGTGAATTTCTCATGAATTCGATTAATTTTGAATAATGTACATACATTCTTAATGAGTTAAATACATTTTGAATGAGTCAAGTGAATTTAGAGTTAGAGAAGAAGTGCTAAAGTTCGAGGCTGGAGGTGCTAGTAGCGTGCTGTGAATAGTTTTGCTTTGGGATTGATCAAAGGATAATTTAAAAATTAAGATAGATGTACCTGTGAAAGTTTGTAAAATATGATTAAAAAAGCAACTAAATAAATAACTATAATATCACAACCGCTGCCAACTAAAAGATGTGCATTATATGAAAACTGAAAAACGGTGAATGTTCTTAAGATGTTCTTTAGGACTATAACTATCAAAAGCGATGGTTTAATTAATAACGTTTTAAAAGTGGATTCTTGCTTCCTTGAAACTGCAAGGATTCCAGGTTTTACAACGCAAAATTATTGATATTGAGTTTTTTTTTTTTTGTTGTTGTTGTATGTTTGTCTTTTTTCCCCACAATCATATATTGTTGTCTATGAAATTCTTGAATTCACAAACACACACACATCTACTATATGTTTGCCAAATAATGCTCTCTGATTGATCAAAAAATCTTTTAAGGCTCCCCTGCGGATCCGCTGGAAATTTCGTACACAGGTTCGCTTTACCTCATAGGCGCTTGCTAATAACAGATTTTGACAGATTCGCTACCTAACCAAAGAGCGAAATAAACCCTAGCCCTGACTCTAGCTTTCTATCAAACCTTTGTATCTCATTTTCCCAAAAAGCCGCAGTCTAAATGTTAAGTATAAAAAATATAGCAAAAATTCCGTATTGTATATTTAAAGCAATTTTTTTGTTCTTTCTTAAGTCAACTTATTTTTAATATGACATGCGTCATTTCAGCTTCCTTTCAAACTCATTTTTCCGGGCTCATTTAGTGTTACTTATGGCCTTATTGCTGATAGTAACTTTCTAGTTATTATCAGATAGGTAAACGTTGCCCTCTGTAAACAGTCCTCATTCACGAATGAAATAATTTTAAAAAATCTGCTTTTAAAAATATATACCTTGTCTTAAAAATGGTGTTTATGCATGTAAATACAATAACCATTCTTTATTTAAAATATAAAAAAGTACGTATTCTAAAAGTTTGAAGCCGTTGAACGTATTTCATACAAGATAAATATAAACATTGACAAGTTTGGATTCTCTCGGTGAATATATGTAAACAATTAGAGTGTATGCTGATGTCAGCTGAAGACTCATTGTAAACATCCTCGACATCTCCTGTCTTACTTTCTCCATCCTTTCTCAATGTCTCTTGTGTCTTATTATGCACAATCCCGTATATAGATCCAGTAGCAGTGTGCAACGCCAGGTTCATAACAATATTGACGCTAAAAGAGGGACAGAGAGAGAGAGAGAGCATTGAAGAGTGTGTGTAGTTAAAGAGAGAGACATAGTGGGACATTTTTTTTAAGCTGAGTGTGTGTGTAATTGACGTGGGCATCTTAAAAGCTTAGACCAGGAGTTCTCCACCTGTGGGTCGCGACCCCCTTGGGGGTCGATTGACGATTTGTCAGGGGTCAACTAAGACCATCGAAAATATGGATTGTTTTTGTCTATTCTTCTATTGCTGTGTGTGTGTGTGGGGGGGGGGGGTCGCGGTAGAATGGGGATTTTAAAAGGGGTCGCGAGCTTAAAAGTTTGAGAACCGCTGGTTTAGACATTTAGTAACCTCAATCTATTTAATATTGTTGAATAATAGTTGCATAATTTTCATGATGATTTCAAATAGTTCTTTTTAACACTTACTGGTTAAAAGACTGACTAACCAAGTCTATCTTCCCACCAGTGGCGTAGCAATGGTGGGGGGAAGAGGGGGGAGAATTTGAAAATCCCCCCCGGGCCCCCACTCGAGGGTGGGCCGACAAATGAGTGTATTTTACATTAAAAATTAAATTTTACTCAAAATGCAGGGGCCTCTAAAGATGTCAAGCCCCCGTGCCCCCAAAGGATTGAAAATTCCTATCTACGCCCCTGCTTCCCACAGATCTTTGCAAGAGATTAATAGCTTCCTGAACAAGGACTCATCGAATGTATATTACAAAGTGTACTAATCGAGTGTATGATACCGAGCTCTTTTATTCAGTGTCCTAGGGCTTATGCGGGATTAGTTAAACCAGCACAACCTTTTAACTCTTTCTCTCCGTTATTATTTTTCCACGTTTCGAAGGAATTCTTCATTTTCCTCATTACTATTTCAGTGCCCCTGTTATGATTGAGCTTCAATGGCTTTGTCGTTTGCTATCAAAAAATGCTTTATTCGGTATAGAATTATAGGGAAATGCATGCTCTTTTTATATAACACAAAGTCAAGTTTACAAAAACTAGAAGAGGAAAATAAAAATTATTGAGGTCAAATCAATTATGGTATCATCGATTAGCGATATAAAAGGCTAGACGAATACCTCCCAGCTAGAAAACTAGTGGATGGTTGAAGATGCAGAAGACGTATCAAGATGCAGTCTTTTATGCACCATGCCACTAGACTATCTGATAAAGCTGGCCTCACCACCAACCGACAAAACATTCAAGGTTTTCACCCCCTTCCACTTTGGTGTCGCCCAACGACCCCAGACATACATCTGAAACTAGCAGATCCTAACGCCTCTAAGCAAAATCGTTAATCTAACGACCTCCAAATAATAGCACTGGAGACCATTAATGTTTGCAAGCCCAGTGCTATTTTTTGCACACACTGATGGGTCGGCATTGTTGGATTCTGAAAGAGCAGGCTATGGAGTCTACATCGACTTCCTTGGCTCCCACTCAGTTAAAATCTTTGGACCATGTGGTAGTGTTTGCAGTTTTGATGCGGAGATCATGGAAGTCTGTGAAGCCCTAGAGGTCATTGATTCACATCTCGGCGAGGGACATTTGAGGGCAACACAGATTGTTGTGGTCACTGACTCAAAACCTGTACTACAGGCTTTGCAAAGCCCTGGACCATGGCCCCCCAATATCGACACTGTCATCAAGGCCTCACACAATATGAAGCAGCGCTATGGCATTCCTGTGATAATGCAGTGGGTACCAAGTCACATAGGTGTGACTGGGAACACTATTGCAGTCTGGGAGGGCATGAGGCGCCCTGACCGCACTTCCCCGTGGTGGAGGCTGTCCAGGCCTGAGCAAGCTGTTATAGCACAGTGCAGGACAGGCCACTGTCCTGTTGGCTCATACTTTTACGGTTATGGTCAAATTTTGACTCACGGTGCCCCCGCTGCGGGGAAGAAGAGGAAACAGTGCCTCATATTCTGTTTGACTGCCCCAGACTTGCTGATCTCCGTCTCGACAGGTCTGGGAAACCAAAACTTCTCACCTGTATGGTGACGCCTACGCACTACGCAAGACAGCAGGGTTTCTGTCCAGGGCTTTTGCAAGAGAGGATTTAAGCCTTTCAAGCCCTCACTCAAATGGAGTTTCATGATGATGATGATGATCATCGATTAGGAGAGAAAGAGTTAATGATTCAGAAACGTTTACATAATCGGGGAAGGGGGGTATAGTGGATTACTGTTTTTTGACACTGACTAAACTTGGTATTACAAATCATATCTCCAAATTAGGCTAATGTTAATACTACGTAAACTGCCATCAGCATAATGTCAGGGCTACTACTGGCCACACTAGCTTGTACTACTATCATTAATTACCTTAAATCAACGTTTATACTTCAAAAGGAACAAGAACAGAGAGAGAGAGAGAGAGAGAGAGAGTGGGATAGGGAGATTAAGACAAGAGAGAGTACGAGAAAGAATTAAGGAGTGAAACATTTGGATGAATAGGTAATAAAGAAATGGAAGAGAGGAGAAAGAAAACAAGCAAAAATTTAAAAAAAAATGTTTAAATACAAAAAGCCTACCTACGGCAAAGAACTGCACATTTAGTCATATATTTCAATACTTTAAGATTTATGTGCTGGCCACATGAGACCCTCGTTAACCGTAGGCCACAGAATCAGATGACCTTTACACCATCTGCCCTATAGACCACAAGGTCTGAAAGGGGAACTTTACTTTTTTTTTTACTTATCTTATAGATTACAGACGTTACTTCAAAAATTAGATAATTACGTCCTACGCATTTCATGAGTCTATCTAATCATGCATGTTGATCAATGTCTTAAACTCTGCCAAGTCTTTTGTTTTCCTGGCTGATTAAGGCAACCACTCCACTCCCCAATGGCACTAGGGAAGAAGGAGCATTTGTACGAATTTGTTCTAGCGTATGGAACAAGAAGTGTGTCTATATCTTTGTATCTGTATGAGTATTTCATTAGGTTTTTGTTTTTCTTTTTGTAAACTATGGTTCAATGTTTTATGTATTATTGCTAGTTTACTTTTTAATCTATATTCTTCAGAAGTGTCTTTAAGTTTAATGATTTTACTAAAGATGTTACTCTTATGAAATTAGAATATTCGTTTGTTATAAATCTCGCTTCACTATTTTGTATTTGTTCTAGTTTTTTTTAATGGTTCCTTGTATCGTTTAAATCGTCCCACTATTTAATAAAAAAAAAGCCCTAACTTATTAAGAAAAACACAGAAAGGAATATAAAAGTGACCGTCAGAGTGTAAGCTGTCAATCTTAATGTTTCTTTTATATTTCTATGCCGCCAGTGAGTGCCACTCTGTCATGTTGTCATTGGATTCAGTGGCAATGTCAATAGATATGACACAATCATTTCACATAACTTGAAAACCACAACATCGGCTTGACAGCTAGAGCAGTACTGGGAAGAAGCATTTTTTTCAAAACTTCCTCTCTCTTGTCTCTATCTTTCTGTCATTCTTTCTGTCTCTCCATAATGTGTGTGTGTGTGTGTGTGTGCGGATGTGTTTCGCCACTGCTTTACAATCTCTACCCATCTCTCGTTCATCCCTCTCTCTTTTCACTCTCGTTCTTTCTCTCTCTCTCTCTCTCTCTCTCTATTTCTCCCTCTCTCTCGTTATTCAATGTCCTATTGATTTTGTCCTCTATAATTTATTCAATTGTTATTACCAGTTGTTGACTTAAAGCACCGATCTGCTTGTATACATCTGAACCAGTGTAGGTGTATTATCTCTTAACTAATAGATCTTCAAATAAATCGAATAACATCTTTTGTGAACAAAACTAATTACAACTTTTATTATCATATAGACCAGTGGTCTTCAACCTTTTGTAACCCACCGCCCCCTTTTCGTATATTTTCTCTTTAAAAAATTTCCAGCGCCCCCTAACGGACATATAATAGTAAAAAAAATAATTGTTTTTTAAATCGGAAGGTAAATTGTACTAAAAGAACATGTATTGATTTATATTGGCATTGTAAATTACATATTGTTAATTAATCTTAAATTATTAGTAAAAAAAAATAGCTTACGGGATAAACATACAAAAAGTTAAATTGATTGTCTTTAACTTTTTTTTACATTATAAATATCAATATTAAGGGAAACCAAGAAAATAATATACAAACGCATAAAAAAAAGTATGCAAGTGAAACCCAGACTACAATAAAGATAGCCAAAAATCTACAAAATACTTGGTAACGAACAATTCTTATGCAAATCTATACTGCTATACAAGATGAAACAGGGTGGAGTCCACGCACTAACCATGTTATATTTCACTTGTTTGAATACCCACCGATAGTGACAGAAAAAAAAAGAACAGACTACGTTGGGCAGGTCACCTTGAAAGAATGCCAGATAACAGAGGAAAGAAAATTTTATACAGGCGAAAACCAAAAGGCAGACGACTCAAAGCCTGACCTCGAAAGCGATGGTTTGATGATGTGGAGGCAGATCTGCAACAGCTTGGGGTAAGGGCGTGGAGACGAAAGGCTCAGGAGAGATCTGAATGGAGAGATGTGTTGAAGCAGGTCAAAGCCATCCATGGGCTGTAGCGCACCTAGTATGGATGGGTGGTTGTTAAATTATAGAACACTACTATTTTTTTACATTAAAATTTTACATTTGTTTTGTTTGTTTTACATGTTTCGGAAATTCCTTCAGAGTTGAAGATAGTTATTTCCTAGTCCAAACCTCCCGCAGGACGACGGGGGATGGGAGCGGGCAGGGTTTGAACCCGGGACCATCGGTAAATCGATACGACAGTCCAGCGTGCAAACCGCTCGACCAGGCAGCCATTTAGTCTTATATTTAATAAAAAAAAATATAATTCATCACAAATAACAAAGCTTGAACTAATGGGAACCTTGTGCCTTATGCAGTTTAACAATGTTAGAAATGTCAGGCTTTAAATTAGTCAAAGCAAGGCGTAGGTCTTCTCTAGTGGCTACATCAAGTCTATTTCTTTGTTTACTCATTATGTTTGTAACGGCACTAAATCCATTTTCAGCCATATAAGTTGAAGGAAAAGCTAAAAATAGCAATTCCATTTTTGACCATAGTTTTGGGTATTTGACAGGAACAAATCGCTGCAGCCACATCTCTTCTGTGCCTTCTCTTTTGAAATTCATTTGACTGGTGATATCATTTTGTAACTCTACTATTTCTTCCTGCAAATCAACTTTAACATCTGTGACAGATGTTTCAAAAGGATTAATCATCCATCTTTCAATTTTTAAATTTATGACATCCTGGAAGCGATTTGCCATTTCTTCCTTGAGCATTTTCAGGTGAGTAGCATAGACGTCAATGTCCTCAGGCAGTAATTCATTAGTCAACAAAGCGAGTTCTGGGAGATTGTAAAATTCCTTTCTGGAAATATTGTGGTAAAAGAGATTAAATTTCTCAATAAAAGAGACAATAATCTGCTTTGTATCGATAAGGGTTAACTCTTTTCCTTGCGGCTGCAAGTTCATTTCATTCTATGTTACTTTAGATATAATAAACTATAATTTAAAAAGCTTACAATCTACAAGCTGTTTTACGCGCTTAAAACTGTGAGCAAAAATACACACTTTCTGCTGCAGTAAAAACAAAAATAGCAATTGGTTTTATAAATCACTAGACAGATATTACCCGCTGCCCGCGGGTCTTAACTTGCGTATTGCTGATGTAGTCAGTGATATAGTGCATTAGAAACAATTAAAGAAAATAATAATGTTGTAAGTAAGTAAAGCGAATGCGTGAATTCACGTTAAAAAATATGAATGAAGCTAAAAATAGCTTATTTGACCTTAATTTACGCGATATTATGATAATAGTTGCAATCGTGTGAAAATGCTTTAGAAAACAAATTTCAATGTTAATTTGATTAAAATATGAAATGAATGGACTATAATTAGTATGTTCATGTGTTAAAGCTTAAAACTATCTTTGCGAAGAGAAATTATAGGCCTATCATCTTAGAGTTTAATTACAGTTTTAGACCTAGTTCTAGTCTAGATCTAAATCTAGGCTAGTACTCCGAATAGTGCCTCAAGTGAGGCTCAAGTTACGAAACAGTATGTCAAGACTTTTAAAGCCATTTACATTTACAGCGAACGATTTTATGTAAAAAAAAAGTTTATGTAAAATAAAAAAATGTTAATTTTAATTCAATAATGAAATAAATAGACACTAATATGTATATTCATGTGTAAAAGTAAAAAATTATGTTTTATTGATTGATAGTTAATTTAGATCTAGACATTTTTATGTCTGCGCATGCGTGTGACCCTTCAGTTTTGCATCATCCTCTAGACATGGCCTTGTGACCTAGTTTTTGTTAGATACAATAGTCTAACAGAGTTGGTCAACTTTATTTTTTTTGAGGGTCTTAAGTTTGTTTTAGGACTACAATACATACACTACGGCCTAAGTTGGTACCCAAGGAACATTTCTGCCAAGTTTAATCAACATTGGTCAAGCGGTTTTGATTTCCATTCGGCTCATACATACATACATACATACATACATACGCCTTACAAATCCTTTTATATAATAGATAGAAACAAGGAATTCCCGAACTCTAAAAATAAAATGATTATTTGTCTATATATACTTCGCTAGAGCAGCTTTGAAGAAAATGTGCTACGTTGAAAACTTTTTCTTTTTTTTTTCTTTTGTTTCTTCTCTGCGCCACTGATTGCCCCTTATGTGTCAAGCGCCCCTTTACCGCCCACTTTTGTGCCAATCGCCCCCGTACCGCCCCTTTGGCTTCCAGCGCCCCCCAAAATATCGAAATCGCCCCCAAGGGGGCGATATCGCCCCCGTTGAAGAACACTGATATAGACAAACCTATGTTGGTATGAGGTAAAATACTAGTAAAATACTAGGCTTTAGTAATAATATTTTTCAACAAAATCTAGCTTACTACAAGAGCAAAACCTTGCAGTCTCACGCTCTGGAGTTGTCTCTCCTAAGACCAATGACAACAATGCCACCTATCTATATATATATTCCTCTAAGTAAGAGGTCAAACAACAACAACATGCAAGCGGCAAGTAAATAGGGAAGATCCCATGGCGCACGCACGCGGTGTGAATGGAAATTGGTGCATCCCAATCCGCACTTTTTTCATTCACGAAACAAAATAACAGACACGTAAATAAATATAGACTGGAAAAAGGAAGTAACTTCAAGTGTAACCTGAAAACATGCACATATATCTACTATTGAATTCGGATTTCCAAATTATGAAAAATGTAAAAATTGCTTTATCCTCAGTCTTAGAGATTAAACACAATTTATAAGTATAAAAATAAAGTAGGCCTACACACAATTGCAATGCACACATTTTTGTTTCATAAAACTCTCTTATGAATTTGTGTGGTGAATGGAAGAAAGGTTAAAAAAGTGGAAGCAGGAAGAGATTGTTTTGTGTGATAAGAACGACTACCAGTCAATACACAGATAGATACTACTCTCAGGTTTGACTTTAGCGAGGGAAATCTGTTATATCATGTTATAAAATGGTTCAATTTAATAATTTATACACCTAAAAATTAGCACGGGACCAAAGAAAGTGCAGGGCCCACTGCGGTCGCATATGTTGCAGTGCCTATAAGGCCTGCCCTGCTAAATAGCGGCGTATGATATGAAACATTTAAAAATTGCATTGCATGTTTCCAACATGACGAATACAAACTTTTCTTGATTATAGATGTGTTAGTGCTCCTGGGACTCATTTAAATCGACAGGATGGCGCGGGGAATCTGTTGTAAGTAATAAAATGGCTTAATTTAATCATTTTTACACTTTAAATTAGAGCGGGTCCTATAAAATTGCGTGTCCTATGAAATGCGGGCCCCACTGCGGTCGCCGGCCCAGGTAAATAGCGGCGTATGCTATGCCGCCGGTCAACTAGTATTGTATAATTTACAACCAAATCGCTAACCTCGTTTCACACACAAATATATATATACACACACAAGTGTTTAATGTGTTGGAGACTTATGGTGGTCGAGAAGTAAAATGGTTAACTTCCGAACCAAGGTTCTGAGTTCGAATCCTAGAGAAGACTGGGATTTTTAACTTCGGGATTATTGGGCGTCTCTGAGTCCACCCAGCTTTAATGGGTACCTGACATTAGTTTGGGAATGTAAAGGGGGTTGTTTGCTATGTTGGCCACGCGACACCTTCGCTAACCGGTGGCCACAGAAACAGATGACCATTATACCATCTGCCTTATTGATCGCAATGTCTGAATTGGGAACTTTAATTTCTTTTACGGGGACCCCAGAAATCAAGCAGTTCTCACCACAGTTGAAAGTTCATAAGATCTTTTTCGAAATATGTATTTACTTGTGAAATAAATTATCTGATTAAAAAGGTATTCTTAGCTAAACTAACTGAATAATTATTACACTAGTCGACCGGCGTGTGTAGCATACGATGCTATTTTGCAGGGCCGGCCGTAGGACACTGGAACCTACGCGACCGCATTGGGCCCCGCACTTTCATAGGACCCGCACTTTCACAGGACCCGCGCTAATTCTAGGTGCATAAATTATTAAATTAAACCATATTATAACTTAAAACAGATTTCCTGCTTATTACATTCTTCCCTCCCGCCTGATCCGATGTGACATAAGCCAGAAGTGGCACACTAAAAAAGATTATTTAAGGATAATTTTTAGCGGCCCCCGTAAGGGGAAAAAGCCGCTATTAGGTTTGTGCAAAGTGTCCGTCTGTCCGTCTGTCCGTCTGTCACACTCAGGGCGCCAAAACTAGAAGAGATACGAAAAATATTTTTTCACCATTAAATGCGGCTTGAAAAGTTTAGGTGCAACGGCTACTT
>JADKLZ010005465.1:6907073-6928733 GCA_021533235.1 Biomphalaria straminea | reverse complement strand
CACTTTCGATGTGAACACTTTCGATGCGAACACTTTCGATGCGAACACTTTCGATGCGAACACTATCGATGCGAATGATTCGAACACTTTCGATGTGAACACTTTCGATGCGAACACTTTTGATGCGAACACGTCTACTTTTCATGGAAAGAGGTACACTTTTTTTGATATTGATGGTTTACGCTTGATAACTTCTGAAAGTTTACCACTCAATCACTCATAGACCTTTCCATCTACAGGAGCCGATGATAACTGCTCAACTGTTCTGTCATGACCTGTTTCTATGGTCCACGGTTAACAAGGGACCAGGATGTCATGTGGCCAGCATAACGACTATCAGACTTTACTTTTCCAACGTTGTCAGGTGGACTCAAAATAAAATCTAGAAGTTCAACTTCAGTCTTCACCAGCACTCGAACTCGGTTTTGAAACCAGACGCTTTACTATGTGACATATCACCTTCACCCATTCCTTAGTTTGTTGGACCGTTATGACACCACAAATGACCTGTCCACAGTCTTTCTCCATTCCACTATGTCTTTCACATTGTCTGGAATCTCTTTCGATGGTAGACCCGTCAATTGTCCGATGTCTTCCTATGGCTTTCTCTGTCTGCCTCCGTCAGTTCTCTGATGTCGTCCTATGGCTTTCTCTGTCTTCCACCGTCAGTTCTCTGATGTCGTCCTATGGCTTTCTCTGTCTGCCTCCGTCAATTCTCTGATTTCGTCCTATGGCTTTCTCTGTCTGCCTCCGTCAATTCTCTGATGTATTCCTATGGCTTTCTCTGTCTGCCTCCGTCAATTCTCCGATGTCGTCCTATGGCTTTCTCTGTCTGCCTCCGTCAATTCTCCGATGTCGTCCTATGGCTTTCTCTGTCTGCCTCCGTCAATTCTCCGATTTCGTCCTATGGCTTTCTCTGTCTGCCTCCGCCAATTCTCTGATGTAGTCCTATGGCTACCTCTGTCTGCCTCCGTCAATTCTCCGATGTCGTCCTATGGCTTTCTCTGTCTGCCTCTACCTGTCTGTCATATGTTGCGACCCCCTCTTGCTATGCCCATATATTTGGATAAAGTGAAATTCCCCTTTCAGATATTGTGATTTATAGGGCATCTTCTTCTGTTTCTGTGGCCTATGGTTAACGAGGGTGTCATATGTCCAGCATAACGACCAACCGCCTTTTTTGCCCACTACTAATGTCAGGTACCCTTTAGAGCTGAGTGGACTAAGAGGCGCCCAAATATCATGGAATTGAAAATCCCAGTCTTCACCAGGATTCTATACCGGGACCCCCGGTTCGGAAGTCAGGCGTTTTACCGCTCAGTCACCGTATTTAGTTCAATATAGCTTTTTGTACAGCAGTAACCAGGTCATCGTGGGTCCCAATAGCCGTTGTATTCTGTTTCTAAGCTCTTACTTCATGATATTACTATTATGTCTTTTATAATGCTACTATTTTCTGTCCACATACTTCTGAAGCTTCCTGGCCTTTATATAGTTTCTTCTGTATGATATCCACAAGTTGCATAACTAAAGTCTCTCATCTCAAACACTCCCCGCCAATTTAAAAATTCACTAGAACCAAAGCAGGGAAACAAAGTGATGTTTTTTTTATCTATTGGAGCCATCAAATCAGAGTCACGTGCACACTTCTCAGGAAACAGTCTCCGCTGATTGATTGGTTCAAAAACATTCCCGCCCGTCTATCCCGAACTGTCAGATTTTTTTTTCTTACATTGTCCCCTGGGAGGTGGGGGGGGCAACTTGTTGAGATATTTGTTTTATATCTCTGAACAAACAGGGAACATTTAATTGGTGGACAGAGGAAAATAAGACACATCTTAGATTATAGCCGGTTGAAACCAGTGATTCTCAACCATTTAACTGGGAATCCCTGTGTTGAAGATGGTGGTTAACTTATGGTATTGAGCTACTGCTAGACAAAATAAACCGCTGTAGGTGTATTATATTTGAACTAATAAAACTTGAAACAGCTTGATTTTTTTTCTTTGTGAAAAAATATAAATAGAACTTTAATTACAATAAAGAAAAAAATTATCTTGAGATGAAATGAAAAAAACTTAAATTTCACAATAAAAATCAGGGACGTAGCTAGAAATTTTCCATCGTTTGGGAGCCCGGGGGGGCTTGGCCTATTTGGGGGCCCTTGCATTTTGCGTAATATTAATTTTTTTATGTAAAAAATACTCATTCGGAGGACCCTCTCAAGTGGGGGCCCGGGGGGTTTTCAAGTTATCCCCCCTCCTCCTCCCCCTAGCTACGCCACTGATAAAAATACGTCTTTGCACTCTGAAATCCTGGAGTGTTCTGGCGTACTTAACACAGATTACAACAGCGCCGCTTATCTTGCATTATTCCAACATTAATACTCTCTCTCTCTCTCTCTCTCTCTCTCTCTCTCTCTCTCTGTCTCTCTCTCCAACTAACAATAAATATTCCCTTTCTATAAAAGCTTGGAAACACACACACACATATACACAACAACACTCTATAACACCAAACCCTGAAGAAAATGCCTACGTCAGCAGCTCCTGAATTTAAGGGCCTAAGTATAAACATTCTCATAGGCGTCTATAGCGCAAATTTTGTGCCTAAAATAAAGGAAATGGCAACTGAAAAGAACTGCAATACACATTACACACGGCTAAATTGGTCTTACTTCATTATAAGGAAAATTCATCTTTCCTACCTTGCGATCTTTAGGGCAGATGATGTCAACTTCTTTGGCATACGATTAACGAGCAGGCTCAGAATCCATTAGAGCTGGGTGGCGCCCTAAAAATCCAGAAATTTAATATCCCCGTCTTCACCGGGATTCGAACCCAGGACCCCAGGTTTTAAAGCCAAGCGCTGAACCACACAGCCAGCGCTCCCACTTTAGTCTTTCTGGTTGTAATAAAATGAATATGTAAAGAAAGACATCTTGCGGTAGGTCCGCCTTGTTATCAACAAAACCATAGCACTATACTGGACTGTTTGGACGTGATAAAGACAGGTAGTAATTGGGAATTTTTTTATATCGAGATATTTAGGTGGCCTTTATTATGCATAAATTCTTATAAGTGTTCCTGTTTCCATATTGCTATAAGAGAATGGAATGGTGCAAGAACCAACTATTTTAAGTTTTTAAGTTACTGATTAACATGTATGACTAGACTGACACACGAAATGCCTAGGACGTAATTATCTTCTTCTTTTTTTTTTTTAAAGTAACGTCTGCAATCTATAAGATAAGAAGATAAGATGTATATTTTACATCATAAAGTTCAATTTTTTTCAAATTTATTTTACGATTAATTTTTTTTTTTTTTTTTGTGATCGATGTCTTCTATCTTCTCTGTGATGATACAATGTTAAAATCCCGACCTAAAGTGTGTTTCTTGTAATGTTATAAGATCTTTATGACTTTCTAGGTGTTCAGGTGAGCCTAGTGAGATTCGCTTTGTCTTACTAACAGCATTAGTGATATTTTTTTTACATTACTTTTATTGTTCAGATTGTCACTATAGTGTTTTAAAATGAAATGAGTCTGTAAGTCCTTGCCGATTAAATGTTTTATGTGTTAGTTAATCTGAGTTGGTTGTATATCGAACATTTAATGTGCACACTAGCAGCTTAATTAAAATTAAAAGAACAATTGTCAAATTTAATTATGTTTGAGTGTGACTAATTTGCTTTTTGAAAATGATGTATATATTTAATTGTAGCATAATATATTCTAAAAAAAAAATAGTTAAGGTTGTTTGAAATTGCGGTACTAGGCCTATATGTAATTGTGTAAAACTATTTATACTTGTAACAATATGGGCCTCGAAATAAACATATGAGACTCGTTGAAATGTTTCATCTTTAATTTTGCAGTCGGCAAATATTTATAATAATATAATTATAATAATAATATTACAATATAATAATAATAATAATAATAATAATAATACATTAATATTCTCTGACCTTTTTCTTCAGTGTGTTTAGATTCGGTAACTGTGTTCATACATATAAGTTGGAAATATTACAAGAGATTGTCTCCCTTTACACATAAGTATTTAGGAATAGAATTGGTAGAAAGTTGATTGTTGTTATTTATAACGTACTTACGTTCTCTACAAAAATATGATTACATGATTATTATGTAATTATCTTATCCTCATTTTGAGATATAATTAGAATATAAGAGAGGCGAGGTATTCCAGTGGTAAAGCGTTTGGCTTTCAAACCGAAAGGTTTTGAGTTCAAATCCCAATGCAGACTATAGGCCCCCTAGGGGTTTGAGTCCATCCAACTCTAATGCTAACCTTATATTAGCTACCAAAAACAATATAGACAGTTGTTCGTTGTGCTGGCCACATGACACCTCTGTTAACCTTGAGCCAGAGAAGCAGATGACCTTTACATCATCTGCCCAAGGACTGAAAGGTATACTTTACTTTTATTCGAATTATATGTATTGACTCCTGCCCAGTGTGCAACGTACACATTCCGAGATCACATAGGTCTCACCAGCCACACGAGGAGGCCCAAAACCCAAATGCAAACCCCTCAGCTCCCTGGATAGCAAAGGTGGTCATCATCTAACCACGATGGACAATGTTGGTTCTAGAAAAGAGACAAGGAATTTTTTTTTTTGTATAATGCAAAGATGCGCAAACTTAATTAGCCGCGGGCTAATTTATATTTACCGAAAAGAAAAAAAAACAACTTTGGCGACCCTTAAAATACAACTAAAAAGAAACAACTTTAGTAAACATTAAATTAAATCATTTCAAAGTTCATCTAAAGTGAGTCTTCAAACTGCGATTGTTTTGATATTTATTTTTTTTATTATTTGGTTCAAATCGAGACATAGTTATTTTTAGAATAAAAGCCAAGTGTTCATTGGTCAATCTATTTCTAACAGACATTTTTAAGCTTCATTGTTGAAGAATGCTACTCAGTAATATCGAAAGATTGCATCGATCTTACCATGAGGTATTTAATGTTTATGTATATCTTTAGAGTAAAAAACACGAGCTCATTGGCCATATCGTGAAAACTCTGGTTTTACCGTTTAAATTTTTCAAAATAAAATCATCTTAAAATTAATTTTAGGCTACTTTGAACACAAAACAGCAGCCCATTGAAGTAGATATCCTTCAGAGACGCTGAAGATGGATAGGTCACACCCTGATCAAGCCCGCATCCAACATAACAAGGCAAGCCCTAACCTGGAACCCCCAAGGAAAGAGGAATAGAGGACGGCCCAGGAATACATGGCACCGCGATCTGGAAACAGAAGCCTAGCAGATGGGCAAGACATGGGGACAGTTGGAGAGACTCGCCCAGAACCGAGATGGCTGGAGAAAGCTGGTTGGTGGCCTATGCCCCAGTAGGGACCACAGGCAGAGATGAGATTGAACACGTACAGCGGGCTTTCCTGGACTCGACTCAAAGGTTTCTTTGGAAATGCTTGGATATAACGAAATGGAAAATCCGATTATTTCCCCCTCCATCTCTCCAGCCTGGTTAAAGGGAGCTCTTGTTGGCTTTTACTGGCTGTCACATATGCCATTGTAGATTTAGTTGTATATTTCACATTTGAAAGATTGTGTGTATATTGGAAATATAAACCCTCGCTAGATGGCTCGCGAGTTAATCAGGGAGCATAGACACGAGTTGTCACCTTGGGTTTCTCCAGAGACGTATACAGGTTGGAACTTTGATTCTATTGGTTGTTTTAAAAAAAGAAGTCACCTGACTTCCGCCCAGGAGTTCTAGAAATTGCGCGAGAAAGAGTCGATAAAATAATTTCTTATGAGCAAGTCATGTTTTATTAGAGCTCTGTTTATAAGCCTTTGTGATTTTATTTCATATTGTTTGATCTGCATTGTACATAAGTTGTACTTACGTTTTGTTCAAATAAAGTTCCTGAAATTTGTTTTCTACAAGAAAATCTTTTATTGTGATTTTCTAGATCTACATTTATTCAACTACTTCGATTCAAGATTTAAATCAATCCCCGGCATGTCACGTCATTCAACATCCATCAATCATCTTCCGTGACACTGGCCTTAGGGCTCCAAGTGTGTTGCATAACTCCACATGAAAATTTCTTATGGTACTATATTATGTTATTATAAAACATATCAAAACATTTTAAACTCTTTAATATATCGACTGTATTATACATAATATCAATTGTAAAATGCTTGTATGAAACAAAGCAAATGTAACAACAAAAAAAGAATACTTGTCCTATTTGTCAGTGTAAAATGCTTGTATAAAACAGTACCTGTAACTAAATATTTTACAATGTAAGCTAAAGTAATTTATTTAGTACCTGCAGTATTTTGACTAGAGTAACACTACTAGTAAAATGACTTAATTTAGAGACTACATGTCAAAGGACTAAAAAGTAAAGTACTAATAATATATATAACACTGAACCATAACTTTTAAATACAATAAGCACACACATAAATAATATACTCATAAAGACAAAAAGATGAATGTATATTTCTTAGTCATTTATGCTAGGTGAGGACGATATTGGTCTGTTGTGGTCACGTGGTACGTGAGAGAACAAATGACAGATAACTCCGATATTCAAATTTTCGAACTCTTTCTCCATTAGATGTAGGACGTTGAACCGAGACGTCACAGGTCTGTATGACGTGGCAACGAGCTATTGGTCTAAACTGCCCACAGGTTGTGACGTTGTAAATCAAAGTTTAGGCCTTCTGTAACGAATGGTCTCGGTAGAGCTTAGTTGACAGTTTCCGAGTCTCTAATCAAGATCCTAACTAGAATTTTATAGTGATGAGTATTGGTCTTGCAAGCTAAGCGTTATGGAACATCGCTATCCCGTCATTCCTCCAGCACAAAGATATTTTTGAACTAATAGACTTATTTCAAAGCTTTATATGTGTCAACAACTATTCATGACCTTTACAAAATCTATTTGGCATCAGATATCATGAACAAATATTTTATTTATGTTATTAATTCATCTATAAACAATTGAACGTTTTTGAACTTAAATTCAAAATTTGAATAAAATGTTTACATACTAATAGCCTTATTAATAGTCCCAGCTGCGATCAAATAGTTTGATACACGCAACGCAGACATTACTTTCTTTCGCCGTAGACGTCTATCCTCGGAATAAGATTTTCTTTTGGCCGCGGGTAGTTCGTTTTGAACTTTTGTGTATATTCAATATATATAAGCTATAAAAAATAATTTAAGCTACAGTTGTATATGTTTAGACCTGGAGAATTACGTCGCAATAATATTCGTATTATTCGCTGGCCAGACGAGATCTAAAATTAGGAACTGTGGCAAAGAATAAAACAGTAGCCCATTGAAGTAGATATTAGAGAAATATGGATAGGCCACTACCTACGGAAGCCTGAATCCAACATTACTAGACAAACCCTCACCTGAAACCCCCATGGAAAGAGAAAGAGGGGACGACCCTGGAATGCATTGCGCCGCGATTCATGCAGATGCCAAGTAGATGGGCAATTGGAGAGATTCATTCAGAATCTAGAAACCTGGAGGAAGTTAGTACAGAGTTGGGATTATACGTATTTTTTAGCGGCCCCCGTAAGGGGAAAAAGCCGCTATTAGGTTTGTGCAAAATGTCCGTCTGTCCGTCTGTCACACTCAGGGCGCCAAAACTAGAAGAGATACGAAAAATATTTTTTCACCATTAAATGCGGCTTGAAAAGTTTAGGTGCAACGGCTACTTTTAGTTTTCTAAAAGCAAACCGTTTAATTTATAAAAATTATTATGCAAGCGATTTTTTAATAATAAAACACCAATTGTGAAGCAATTAGGTAAATGTAAGGGAGGAAATGTTACTAGAAAAAAAGCTCTTGGCATTTAGATATCACGCACACTTTTTAAAATGACTTTCTGTCTGTCTGTCCGTCTGTCAGACTCAGAGCGCCAAAACTAGAAGAGATACGAAAAATATTATTTCACCATTAAATGCGGCTTGAAAAGTTTAGGTGCAACGGCTACTTTTAGTTTTCTAAAAGCAAACAGTTTAATTTATAAAATTAATTATGCAAGCGATTTTTTAATAACAAAACACCAATTCTAAAACAATTACGTAAATGTAAGGGAGGAAATGTTACTATAAGAAATGCTTTAGGCATGTAGATATCAAGCACATTTTTTAAAATGAACTTTTAGAAGCGGCTTTCGTGTACTAGCGTAAAGCCCGGAAATGACATGATTCTAAACTAATTTCTTAAATTTTTTAAAAAATCAGATTTAAAAAAAAAATTGTTTAGTGCCCCCATTAGAATGAAACAAGCATATTTTTGTGCGTTTTGTCTGTTGGTTGGTCTGTCCGTCACGGTTAGAAAAAAAATCTAAAGGCTTTTGAAAATATGATTTAACCTTTACTGTTCTTTCAGAAATATTGCGATAGTTTAAGGATGGGAGCATACAGGAATTGAGCCAGGGACTTAGAAGGAACATCCGAAACATCTTTCGAATAGGCGGATCTGACAGGGATCCGACTCCGACGGGGGCCGCCTCTGAGTTTGTGTATCACATAAACTCTCTTTGTAATCTTGTTTTTTACAACTTTCCACATTTGAAGCCATTCTCGACCCAAAGTAGACCTAAACATTATTTATTCTATTACACTTAGTATGTAAATGTAACCATTTTGTTTTCTTATTACTGCAGCTCCTAAGCTTTTTTTTTTTTTTGTATTTGATTTCACCACTCGAAAGGAATTTAAATTTATATTGAAGTATTTCTATTAAAACATATATGTTTTCCTATTTTTGCTTAATTGTATATGGTTTTCATTCTACACTTGCGGTATTAACAGATACATAAAAAACAAATTACATTTATACCATGGTAAATCTTACATTCTAGTTGTATAGGACACTCAATCATTGTTTTCTACAATATCCGACACTGCTATAATTGAGGCTATCTTTGTAGAATCCGCTGTGAACATGATTGGCACCAAAGAAGCCCACGCAGTGAACCATTGCCCCGCTGCTACCTGGGCAAGTGCACGTGTTATAGGTCAGCTTGGTGTAGTCGTAATCGCTGTTGTAGTTGTTGATTTTACTGTTCTCCACCCACTTACCGAAACTAACCTGCTTGGTGCATCCGTGTGGATGGGAGACAATGAAAATGAATTTCCCGAGTGATCGCCCTTTGTACTTCTGCCAAATTCTCCTTCCAATCTCGAACCTGTGTTCCATCAAAGTGTACAGCCTATTGCCCATTGTTGCATCACAAGTGGCGTACTTTAGGCCGCAAAAGTCGCGCTCAATATTCACGTATTCAATACTCATGGTTTTGAGTCTAACCAGGGGGCTATCTTCTTTGTCATAGAAGAGTCGACAGGAAGTTGCTGACGCCTCTGTTTCGTCATAGACCACGTGTGCTGCTGTCAGCACAATTATCTCCCACCAGACTCTGCTCGGATTGTCTGACGCCAGACACCTTTCACAAGGACAAGTTTTATATCGCCTTTCATATTTAGCGCCAAGAGCGTTATGTTGAACGCCCAACGCATCGTAGCCACATCCATCAATTAATTTAAACACGCTTATCTGACCGCTGCCCATCCTGAGGATTTGATCTCCGGTGGAATCACTGAATGGATATGCGACATCCGTCCCTGGCCAGAACTTTGGTCTGTTAGGGCTGGTTACCTTGACTTCCACTCGGACGGTAAGGTCAGCGATAGATTTGACCAGCTCGTACAAGTCCGGGTCGCGGTAACGTTTGGGCAGATGGTCAATGCTGAACGTTTCTACAGGTATATACTTGCGATGTCCCGGGTTCTTTGTACATGGCTCTTTGCGTTTATTCAAGGCTTCTCCTTCTGTGTCAGAAGCAACAAACGTTTCATGTTGACCTAAAATTAAAAAAAAAAAAGAAAATCTTCAACACGCTTATAAAATTCCTAAAATTAAAAAAAATAAAAACACCAAAAGTTAAAGAAACAAAGACCAGACTTGTACATAATGCGATATGTTGTTTGTTTAGGCCTTTCCTAACATTGAGCCCCTTTAAAGGTTTTTATAATATTGGATGACTATATTATATAACTCTGGTTTTCTCATATTTGTATTTAAAAAGCATGCCATTATTTGTAATATAAGGGGTGGTAGAGAAAGCACAAGGGGAGATACACATTTTTTTGACTGAATTACAAATTAAAAAAATGTTGGTTTTTTGTTGTTGTTGTTGTTGTTGTTGTTGTTGTTGTTTACTAACTTCCTTATTTATGAATTTAATGACTTAATGATTACTTCGCACTCAATAACTAATGAATGATAGGTAAATAAGGATTTTTTAAATACTCCACCCATATTCCCCACCCCAACAAATAAAATCCTTGTTACTCCCATAAATAAATTTACATAGAGTATTGTTACTATATAAGAATACAGCTCAATACTAGACATCCAGACTAGGTAAAATAAAAAGACAATGGTCATGATATAGAATATTGATACATTGTCCTCAAAACATCCCGAAAGTCATCCTCTACGGAAAACTCGCTACTACCTCAAGAAAAACGGGTCGCCCCCACCTCCGTTACATAGATGTAATAAAACGAGACCTCAAATCAGTGAACATCAATACTGACCATTGGGAAGACATAGCTCTAGACCGCACCAGATAGAGAGAGACAGTGACCAAGAAAGCTAAGGACAGCTAAAGAGCATGGGCCTCATGTCTGGAAGAAAAGCGTACAATGCGAAAAATGGCCAGCTCCTCTACCACTGAAGCGAAAACCACATTAAGCTGAAGTATTTGTGGACGGGAGTGTCTCTCCAAAATATGGTTCCATAGCCACATGAGGAAGTTTGCGAGAAGATCCATAGTCGGTCTACGACTGAAGGAGACCAATAATATTGTTTAAGTATAAAAAAAAGTAAAGTTCCCCTTTCAGAGCTAGTGGTCTATAGGTATTAAGTATTATAGACCTATATTATTTCTAGCGGTTCATCGAATGATTTCTACACAAGACGTTGTGCAAACAGTGCATGGACATCTCTTTATTCCATTCTTTATGTTTACTGACTACATAGAAACATTGGAGTCGAGTGCGGGAATACCCGATAAACGTATTCTAAATAGCCTCGATTTAATTTTAAGACTTTTATATTTTGAAATATAAAACTGTAAAACCAGAGTTTTCACTGTGCGTCCAATACGTCAAATGTCATGTTTCTTCTACACAAGACGTTGTGCAAACAGTGCATGGACATCTCTTTATTCCATTCTTTATGTTTACTGACTACATAGAAACATTGGAGTCGAGTGCGGGAATACCCGATAAACGTATTCAAAATAACGTCGATTTAATTTTAAGACTTTTATATTTTGAAATATAAAACTGTAAAACCAGAGTTTTCACTGTGCGTCCAATACGTCAAATGTCATGTTTCTAGGGAAATCGTTTGAGTCGTTTTGCGACATTCTTGTCCAGCCACCCATGAAAATTTGGCAAGCCAATTAAAGGAAGTAAAAAAAAAATCAGAAAGTCCTCAAACTAGTAGTACCGGATCAGGCATCTCTCTTTTAGCTCACTGCAAAATATTGTATAGTTGTCACTTCCTTATAATGTCGTTTCATTTGTATTGCAGAAAACATTATTGGTTATACATTATTTTGTCTTTACAAATATTCAAACGAACATTAAACACTCACAATTAATCTCAACTGACCATCGAGAAGACATAGCCCTAGACTGCACTAGATGGAGAGAGGTGACCAAGACAGCTATGGACAGAGAAAAAACATGGGCTTCAGTTCTGGAAGAAAAGCGAGGCTTACAAAAAATGTCTGGCTTCTCTACCACCAAAGCGAAAATCACTTTATATTGCGATATAAGTAGAGTGTCTCTCTAAAAAAAGTGCTGCATAGTCACATGAAAAGTGTTTAACGAAATGAACCACAGTCTTTCTACGACTAAAGGAAGCCAATGAAATATATTTTAATTATAACTGTCAGAACGATAGAAAGCTATAAACTAAGCTGTCTTAGACTTAATCTTGAATAAGCTTTCTGGCATCACATAAACGCCTACGGTGCTGATCACTGATACATCCAGTGTAGGGGCCCTGTTAAACCAACAAAACGCATACAACAGTGATACAATCTATATGCTCTACTTACCATACCTATGTTTTCTGTCTTGAATCGCTGACTTTTTAACATCTTTGTGGAAAGGACACAAATATTTTTTAACATTCATTTTTACAAGTTCAAACTGAAAGAGTGAGACTTATAACTAAAAAATATCTGACTGGTAGAGTGAATGTCATATTCTGGAACAATCTTTGTAACAAGCTAAAAATATTTATGATTCAATATTCAAAAGTGCTTAACTGACTCGGCTGAACTACACTCATTGACACACTATGGCCTTCAATGGTGAATAACCTGACTAAATAGCCTATAGGCAAGTTTAGGTCATTGCTTGGCGTAGATAACTAAATATAGAACGTTCGTTCATATTGTTCGGGAATTTCCACTGAAGACAATATTTACCTACCCTTGACATGACCAGTCTACGGTAGACTAAATTAAAAAAAACAAGATCAATAAAAACATACAAAATACTTTGAAAAAAAAAATGCGAAATGTAGTTGTATTAACTAGTTTGGATCAGTCATGTAATTAAGTTTGTAATTGATCTAGACCAGTGGTTTTCAACCTTATTTAACCCACCGCCCCCTATTCGTATATTTTCTATATAAAAAATCTCTAGCGCCCCCCCCCCTAACGGACATATAACATTTAAAAAAAAAAAAATTCGGAAGGTAAATTGTACTAGAAGAACATGTATTGATTTATATTGGCATTGTAACTTACATATTGTTAATTAATCTTAAATTATTAGTAAAAAAAAATAGCTTACAAGGTATAAATACAAAAAGTTAAACTGATTGTCTTTAACTTTTTTTTTTACATTAAAAATATAAATATTAAGGAAAATCAAGAAAATAATATACCGAAAGTAGAATAGGCCAGCAGCAAGTATGCAAGTGAAACCATGACTATAACAAAGACAAACAAAAATCTACTAAATACTTGGTAAGGAACAATTCTTATGAAGATCAATACTGCTACACAAGATGAAACAGGGTGGAGGACACGCACTAACTATGTTATATTTCAATTGTATGAATACCCACCGATAATGACAGAAAAGAAAAGTACAGACTACGTTGGGCAGGTCACCTTGAAAGAATACCAGATAAAAGAGGAAATAAAATTTTATACAGGTGAAAACCAAAAGGCAGGCGACCCAAAGCCAGACCCCGAAAGCGATGGATTGATGATGTGGAGGCAGATCTGCAACAGCTTGGGGTAAGGGCGTGGAGACGAAAGTCTCAGGAGAGATCTGAATGGAGAGATGTGTTGAAGCAGGTCAAAGCCCTCCATGGGCTGTAGCACAACTAGTATGGATGGTTGAATGTTAAATTATAGAACACTACTATTTTTTTACATTAAAATTTTACATTTAGTCTTATATTTAATAATAAAACAATTCATCATAGGTAACTAAGCTTGAACTAATGGG
Organism: Biomphalaria straminea; assembly: GCA_021533235.1. Lineage (NCBI taxonomy): Eukaryota > Metazoa > Mollusca > Gastropoda > Planorbidae > Biomphalaria > Biomphalaria straminea. Next base: position 6,915,150 of record JADKLZ010005465.1, on the reverse strand, counting down.
AACCTTGTGCCTCATGCAGTTTAACAATGTTAGAAATGTCAAGCTTTAATAAGTTAAAGCAAAGCGTAGGTCTCCTCTAGTGGCTACTTCTATTGTCTATTTCTTTGTTTTTTTTTTTATTATTTAAACCAAATAGCATAAACATTGTTTAATATTATTTATTATATAACTATGCTACTGTAGATATAATAAACTATAATTTAAAAAGCTTATTACCTTGTTTATTTATCAATCTACAAACTGTTTTACGCACTAAAAAATGTGAGCAAAAATACACACTACCTGCTGCAGTAAAAAACAAAAATAGCAATCGGTTTTATAAATCATAGAAACAAGGAATTCCCGAACTCTAAAAATAAAATGATTATTTGTCTATATATAATTCGCTAGTGCCGCTTTGAAGAAAATGTGCTACGTTGAAAACGTTTTTCATTTTTTTGTTCTTTTGTTTCTTCTCTGCGCCACCGATTGCCCCTTATGTGTCCAGCGCCCCCTTACCGCCCAATTTTGTGCCAATCGCCCCGTACCGCCCCTTTGGCTGCCAGCGCCCCCCAAAATCTCAAAATCGCCCCCAAGGGGGCGATATCGCCCCCGTTGAAGAACACTGATCTACATATTGTATCACGTTCATATTTCCAAAGACAAACACGAGTGATACGCGTATCTTATAAATTACCGTATAGGTGTAGCTTCTAAAAACTGTCACAGCTACCACGTTCTAACAATTAGAGACACGACGAAACGATTACTATTACATAACGAGGCATAAGTGTCCTTGACATTTCTGACTTCAATTTCTTGGAAAAACGGTGACGTGTTTGTAATGGTAACGGACTATTTTCGGACATCCGGTTGGTTAAGTTTCATATTTCGTTTTTTTTCACCTGTATAATTTATGGATCAGATTTCAGTGGATTTCGCCCCGAAATCTACTGATGAATAATGAGCTGTAGATGTCAGGAGAATGCGTTAGTGCTGTTAAAAATGCAAGGAAACGCTTCTAGCGTCGGGGCTTCGCCCCGAATACCACTGGCGAAGCTTACAGCCCTCCCTCAGTCTCCAGCTTGCCTCAACATGACTGTTTTTGGTGTTTTTTTGTCACAAAGGTAAAAAAAAACGCTGCTTTTTTTATTCTCCTAAGTATATATATATACACGTTTATGCATAGGGTTAGGGTTTACTGGGCGTTAGGGTTAGGGTTTGGAAAATAAATCGCTCCCCCCACTCCAAAGTTCTGGATCCGCTAGTGGTATACTAGTGGTATATAGGGAAGTGTTTAAAGTTGAAATAAATGCGTTAAGATTAACGTTACATCAGTTGCGTGGAGAGGGGAGAAGTAATGAGTGGGCGATATCAGTTCGACCACAGCTAATGCCCAGGCATTCATCTCATTTGCATGAGATGATCCATAGTCGCTTTGCGTCTGAAGGAGGCCATAGAAATATGATTATCATGAGTTGTGCTGTGAAATATACCTAAATGAAATAATAATACAAAATATGACACATTAGAACACCACGTGATCAACCATTTTAGATGTATAATTTGTTTTATTACAGAGCTTGAATAAAAACTTACAAAAATTGTTTTAAAACGAAAAAGAAAAACAAAGGTGTATAGTAAGTTAAACAAAATAGAGGAACTCGTTACAAAACAGCAAAGTATGCACCCCTCCGTTTCTTTCACTTCCATGTTTTCAGTTCATTATATAAAAATATTTTATTTTTCAATGGTACTTCCTAGTTGAAGATAATTCACTTCCTAGTCCAAACCTCCTGCAGGGATGGCAGCGGGCAGAGATGAACCAGGGTGTTATGAAGTGTGTATATGTTTCTATGGTGAACGTAAAAAAAAGGTTAGTGATTGGTTATGAATCATGCAAGATAAATGGCATTGTCATTGTCATTCGTAGATAGGTCAGACTGAAAAGTCATGTTATTGTAGTGAGTTAGATTTTATTCAAAATACCACTTTATATTATTACTCAAGTTTTTGTACATTTATTTTCCATTTGTTTATATTGTAATAAAAGTTCTATTTTGTTTTGCTCACAAAAAAGTTATTAAATTTATTTCAAATTTTACAAGTTAAGATATAATACGTCTACAGCGGTTTAACAGTTTGATGCAACAAGTCAAAAGCCTTCAACATCGGCCGACCATCAATAAGTCCGATCGACAGTCCAGTATGCATACCGCATGACCAGGAAGCCGTCAATTTTAAATTATAACCAAAAAGGTCATATTCATAATGTTGTCAGCCAAAAACACAAACCAAAATAATTTGTATATGTAAGAAACACCGCAAGTGTCAGTAGCGGGATCACAATAAGAAGAGGAGGGTTAGATTTTGAAAATCCCCCAGGGCCCTAGATTGAGGGTGGCCCCCAGATTGAGGGTGGCCCCCAAATCAATGTTTTTACATTAAAAATTAAATATTACGCATAATGAAGGGGCCCCCAAAGAGGTCAAGCCCCCGGGGGCCCCTAAACGATGAATGATTTCTAACTACGCCCCTGGCAATTGTACAGAGTGGGCGAAGATATGAGGAGACGTATGCATGGCAACTGTGCCTCATCCTAAAAAGAGGCCACACAGATGATAACCGCATGCCTTTGAATGATGAAAAGGGGAGAAGGCCTTCACCTACCTTAATTACTCCCTAGGAAAGGTGTAAAGTATACTAAAGGGGCATAAGATATGAGATACACATAGAGTAATTGAAAGGGGTAGAGCGAAAAATTATTAGTAAATTAATGAATGTTCCTAAACACAGACGTGTCAGTAAAATAACTGTTTAAAATTGATTTCTTGTTAACGTTTACGATGTATTTTGTAAATATTGTTTTTTGGCGTAACCTGTAATTTATTGTCAGTACTCTGTATCCATTGAGAGAGTATACACGTAGGGAACTAATGTCCAGAAGCATCGTGAGGCTCCCATGTTCAGATTCCATTACCTAAATATGCATCTATCAGTTGAAATATACTTCCTTTGGATATTGGTGAGATATGAAAAAAAAGGTTATAAAAAAAAAATAACAAAGTAGGGTTTATTATGTCTTCTTTTATTTACACAAAGAGTTGTTATATAACAACACTGCATGAGAGAAAATCATATACAAGAGTCTTTACAGTTTACTGTAGACAAAGGGAATACATGGGAAAGATTGGACACAATAATTTATTACAAGAGACTCTACTAACTAGTTTTTGTTTAATCGCTTCCTTCTTCATAAAGCTTATGGTAGTCTATATGGTCTCTAATCTTTATTTCTTGTGATTCCTCAATATTGCAAGGTGTTGTTGTTTATTCCAGTGAGTTTTGTGTAAGTGCTATATTTATCAATCTAGTTGGTTTCTATACGATGTCTATTTATTTATTTAACTCTTCACTAAATGCAAGGAAACATTTAAGTTGTCGAGTGTGTGAATACTTGAAATAACCAAATTTAATTTAAAAATGATAATAATATGAAAAAAAGTATAATGTCTTTTTTTAATGTCCAAATTTAATTTTAATGATAAGACTTTGACAAATTATAACGGTCCAACCAGAGTTTTCCCTACGTGGCCCATTAGTTAATATTTTCCATCAAAGATATATTATTATTATTATAGCTTTTATATAGCGCTACTTTCATGCTTATAGCATGCTCAGAGCGCTTTGGTCCAATCTTATTTGTGGACCAGTGGGGGGAGGGGGTATCTAGGAATTGGTTTCCCGTGCTGCCTTTGGGCGCTCAGTAAACACAACTCTGCCCAAGTCGGGTGTCGAACCTCGAGCCCCCTTCTAGGTAGCCAAGCAAGCCAAGCTCAAGCCGCACTTAGCCTCTCGACCACGCTTCCCCACCATAAATACATAAATTATTAAATTTCTTGGAAAAACCATAGAACCCTGTTAAGACATATTGAAGTTTCCAGGTTCCACTCAGTTTTCCACCTTTTGAACTAATGAAGCTATAGGCAGGGTCAGACTTAGGTCAGTGATTTCTATGCGGTCGCAGTGGACCCCGTACCGCGCTAATTATAGGTGTAAACTTTAAAATTTAAACATTACAACTTATATATAATAACCGGTTCTACGCGGCTTCCTGATTTTCTATTTTAAGCTGATGACCAGAAATGCGAAGTCCACAGCAGTCTACAGCAGCACTTGCAAAACTCAAAAAACAAACTGGAAAGACAAAGGCATAGCCCGCTACATAAAAATCAGACTGATTCGCTCCATGGTCATGGACACATTCTTAAACTCTGACTTCGAAACTAGAGAGGAGGATCCTAGCAATGGCATTAAGATGATACAGAATGATCCTAGGGATCACATTCAAAGACATCACAGATTAGAAAAATGATTAGAACACCGATTGGACCCACGATGTCTTGCTAACTACTGTAAAAAAAAACGCAAATTAAAACTCTATGGTCGTATTACAAGGTCTTTGGGGCTCGCAAAGACCTGCCTTAAGGGAACAGCACCAGGGAAAAAAGAAGAGGCAGACAGAGAAAGCGATGGGCCTGTCATTGAAAGAGATTCGAGATTATGCTGAAGGTAAGGAGTGTGGAATTGTAGAGCTCAAGTTCAACAGATTGTATATAACATTATATTTCATCGTACTAATATGTGGACGTATGAGATATTTGTCTGATTGTTACAAATGCTTGGTTACCTCAGTGACTATAATTCAATTTGCGAAGAAGTCTAGAAATTCTATTTCATAGACCTGACTCCAGCTGAGTTTTGTTAGCTGTGCCCTTAATACAGGATAGAAATCTTCTTCCTGATATAACCTCCATACACATGTATACAAAGGAGCACTACAGAAAGCAATGCTAAATAGTATTATTATTATAGCTTTTATATAGCGCTACTTTCATGATTAGAGCATGCTCAGGGCGCTTTGGTCCAATCTCATTTATGGACCCGTGGGGGGGAGGGGGAGGGGGTATTTAGGAGTTGGTTTTCCGTGCTGCATTTTGGCGCTCAGTTAACACAACTCTGCCCGAGTCGGGTGTCGAACCTCAAGCCCCCTTCTAGGTAGCCAAGTCAAGCCAAGTTCGCTTGAACTTAGCCTCTCGACCACGCTTCCCATTATATATACTACATACTAATTAAACCAATGTTATAGGGCCATGGGCCTACTTATGTTTTATTAATGTTATATAAGTAGATTGAAATAAGAGAATGAGTAGAGAGTAATCATCTTTTGAAGCAAAGTCTCTATTTTATTAGAGATTAACTTTAGTTGTTCTAAGACCGAAGGAGGCCAACAACAACAATAACACTTTTCAACACTTTAATAAATGGCTCTCAAATGGGCTTAATGTTTTACATTCGTAAGGAAATAAAATAATTATTACAAAGCTATAAACAACTCACTCTGTTTGTCTGTTAAAAAGTTTGGAACATTTTATTTCCTCTTACCTCCCATTCTCAGATCAAGTTGAAACTTTGTTTAATTATTCAGAGTCGATGACAACACACGAATCAATAAATAAAAATATTTAATCAATTGGTAGTAATCAAATAACTTTGTTTTAGATAGCAGATAGGAAGTTAAACCCTGCCATTTTAAGATAAATTATGCAGGGGCGTAGCTAGGAATTTTCCATCGTTTGGGGCCCGGAAGGCGTGAACTCTTTGGGGGCCCCTGCAATTTGCGTAATATATTATATTTTTAATGTAAAAAACACTCATTTTGAGGTCCCCTTCAAGTGGGGATAAGGGGGATTTTCAAATTCTCCCATCTCCTCCCCCACCCTAGCTACGCCACTGGATAAATGGCAGTAATACGTGGTTCTTTCTCTTAAATAAGCGTAAATATGGTTCTATAGAGTATTCTTTTTCTTTTGTTTGTTTTTATGCTAGCTATTAGTATTATCTAGCTACGCATGACAGTATTAACTCTTACTCTCCGTAATTATTTACCGAATTCTGGTGGAATCAACGTTGGTATCGTCAGTTAGGAGAGAAAGAGTTAAATATCCTGAGTAATATAACAAAATGAAAGGAAAATATAATTTCTATTTTAAAGGCCGGGGCAAAGGAAACTATATTTTATTTGTCTGACTAATTTAGGACATTTTAAGGTAGGTTGTAATCTATTTAAATTCGTGGCCTTCAGTTAAAAATTGATAAATCTTTAATCTTTGCCCCCTTTTGAGCTAAGCATTTGTTTACAAATGTTAAACTAAGAAAACAATGGAAATAACAAGATACATTATGAAGCTGCATGGAAGAGAAATACATAACTCATGAAGGAAGCAATTTTAGATTGTCTTTGGTTGATTTGCAAAAGTAAGTTAGTAAATTAAAAGACAAAATCACTTCAGTAGGCGGTGAGTTCCTTTAATAAATACCGGCGTGACACCACACGTGACCAATGACCAGTACGTAACTTTTCACATGTGTTTGACACAAAATGAACTAGATCTATAGTTTCACAAACTCAACAGGATCCTAATCCGACAAGAACACAAAATAAGGAAAGTTGTATCCCAACACGGCGGTAGAAATCCACCAAGAAATGACTTTTCTGTCTTGAGTCTCGTTGTGGGAGGTTAAACCCAATAGTTCAACAGGAAGCTTTTTTTTTTTTTGTTTTCTCACGTAAAACTGTTCTCGTCTGCTGAGACGGAAGCCCACTGGCACGTGGCGTTCTTCAAGACAACATTGTCGTCTGATGTTAGTCTCCGCCGGACGGATGGCACTCCAGACGGTCGCCTCGTGGCTAAACACGACCTGTCCAGACAGTTTTCCAGAGGCCCATTTACGTCATCGTCGGCGAAAACATGATCACTCTCTGCGCAAACTTCCGCGCATACTGAGAACGAGGCATTATGGGAATTAGAAGAGACGTCTCTATCCAAATGTATGTTTGTGTCTTGATATAATTGGCCTCCATCTTTAAATCCATGATCGTCGCATTTTATTTCACAAAAATTACTTATGGAATTGTTTTTTGCTAAAGAGCTATCGCTACTATTAGCAGGACAAGCTGAATCACAAATGCTTTCTTCTTGCGACGAGTTTTTCTTTAATAATCTGTGATTGCTTAGAGAGTAGCTCTCTAAATTACATGGATTCCTCATATCGTTTTTAGTTAAACTTAAGTTATCATTTTTCTTTGACAATGAGTTAGCGAAGGCCAAATTGTCCTCGGTATAAATAATGTAGTCTTTGCCTTTGATTACGTTGCTTTCACTTGTCTGGGGCGAGTCATCGCTTCCGTCGCTTGTACCCTTCCTGTTCGTCACTTCGTTATGAGCCAAGGGGGTCAACTCATAATTTCCATCCACAGCGTTGTCCCAGCATTGTTGTCCCCCTTTCTTCGCCGTGGCGGCGGCTCCCCTGCTGTTCTGGGACTTTGAGCTCTTGAGCTTCTGCTCAGCTTCTTGCAGCACGATGAGGTCCACGTCGTCCAGGCATGCCGTCCATTTGCCCAGGCGGCTGCCTCGTTTTGATAAATGCGATCTAAGGTCCACGCGGCGGTGTACGTCCATGGTGGACTGCGTTGGATCTGTCAATTGACTGGTGAGGTAAGGATGCTGACGACTCCGAAAACTTCGCTTACGGCAGAAACTATCCTGGCAATGACATGCGAGACTACGTAGAAAGGAAGGCAGAGGCAGGCGTCTGAGGAAGAAAAAAAAACACATTACTATGATAAATTTCTAGAAACTCGGACTACATATAAATTGTAAATTCATTTTTTGCGATCAACATTCTCGATACAAATAATAATAATAATAGGCTTGTCTTTGAATCCGAAGATTAGTGAGGAATACAGTGTTTCCCGTGGCTGTGCAGTCCCAGCTGTGACCTACATATTTTGCCACATCCAGGGCAAGCAAAACCATTGTCCGCAGGGGGTCGGTTTAGATTTTCTTTTCGTCGTCTGCGTTTGTCCTCGGCGGCAGATTTTCTTTTGGTCTCAAATGTGTATCCCGCGGCCTTCGTGAGTGACCTCCAGCTGTCTCGTTCCGACGCCGCATGCAGCCAGGTGCTCTCCTCTATGTCAGCCAAGGAAAGTTGACGCCTAAGCTGGTCTTTGAAGCGTTTCCGTGGGGCGCCTCTG
>JADKLZ010005465.1:6854976-6882260 GCA_021533235.1 Biomphalaria straminea | reverse complement strand
GTCAAATGTCCGTCACTAACTTACCGCTCCTGGAAAAGTTCATGGGCCTGGCCACAGCGTCGTAACGGTCCAGAGACAGGCTGACCAACATGTAAGTCGACGAGTAGGTGACAGCCGTCTGAGAGTACTGGATGATCTTACACATGGCGTTCCCCGCGTACCACTCAACGGTGATTTTAGTGACCATGTCCGGGATAACCACCATGACACCAACCAGTAAATCTGTCAAGGCATAAGAACAGATAATTGAACACATGTGCAACAAACAATCATTGGACAAGTCTTCATAACACATATTCGGGATAAAAGAACAAAAAGAATTGTAATAATTATGAATGCTAGCAGTAGGCAGTAGCCTATTCAAGGTCTGATTAAATGAACACATTATAAGATATTTTAAACAAGAAATTCGAGATTGCCAGACTACGAAATCTAGACACGTGGAAGATCCATATTGCTTATCATAGGTGTCATGTTATATCTCCGTTACAGACTGCCCACTATTAGTACCTTATATATAAGCGATTTAGTAATGGGATAAAAAAATGTAAATGTCTACTTTTGTGATTCTACTATTGAAGTATGTAATATATATATATATGTGTCTGTATGTTGTGTATTTTATAATATTCCCAAGTAGATAAAATATTTGGAAACTGATATAGAAAAATGAATTGTGTGGAAAACGCTTTATTTCCAAGCGACCAAAGTCATAGAGCATGAACTCACAATTTATCTTGATGACAGCTGAAATTTGGAAATATTTGCATATGTACCCAGGCCATTTAGATTCATCTACTAAGAGTAACATTATGTCGGTGGACTTTCTTCCGTATATGTTGGCATAGTCACTAGCCTTGAAGCAGTAAAACTAAGGCTTGTCATCGAGTCCGAAAATTAATGAGGAATGCAGTATTTCCCGTGGCTACGCAGCCCCATCTGTGACCTACTTATTTTGCCACTTTCAGGGCAAGCACAATCATTGTCCAGCGGTGGTCGATTGAGATTTTCTTTTTGTCGTATGCGTCTGTCTTCGGCAGCGGATTTTCTTTTGGTCTCAAAAGTTTTATCCTGCGATCTCTGTGAATGACCTCTAGCCTCTAGCTATCTCATTATGAGGCCGCATAAAACCAGGTGCTCTCTTCTATGTCAGCTAAGGCTAGTTGGCGTCTAAGTTGGTATTTAAACCAGGAGGAATTCCAGCTACCGTCGCCTCAGCGAGGCGCCTCCGTGGAAACGTCAGCCTAGGGAAGTGGATAGGCTAAGAACGGAAGCACACATAGCTCTCAGTGGGCTACCACACGTATCCTCTAGAGAGGATAAATTACACGTGGTACCGATCCCCCACCGATCCGTTCCCTAACGGGGGCCATACGGGTGGTGATGGACTCTCGCACGGGTTCGGTGGGACAGAATAGGAATATGAAGGCCCCTTCTGTGGGCTCGGCCTCCGGCCTCACATGGGACGGGGCACTCATGCAGGCTCAAGGAGCCGTGTCCTACGATCTAACGGGTGTGATTAATTGATCACCTAGTTGCAGGGGGACTCCAGACAGAGAGGTCGGTGATGAGCTAATCTCTCATCCTGGCCATGAGATAAAAGCCTTTCTCTGGTTCCATGGTTCATTAAAGGGACGAGGTCTCGAACTATTTTGGACATCTGACAAGGTTTTTAAACCGTTTCTGCGTGGCGCCTCTGTTACGTTGACCACCTTTTAGCTCAACAAAAAGACTGCGTTTTGCATACGTTCATCTCCCAAACGCGATACATGCCCTACCCAGCGTCGGACCATAAGAAGTCTCTCTATACTGTCCATACTGGTGTTCGTAAAGAAAATCGCTTTTTGTAGTGCGGTCTTGCCACCGTATATCCATGATGAAGCGCATATATCTTTGATGAAAGCGCTGAAATAGTCCTTATTGCTTTCTGTATAATACCAAATGTCTTAGAGGCATATAGAAAGGTTGAGATAACCACTGCCTGGTAGACATTGAGGTAATACTACAATACAAAAAGCAATAAATACACTTTAACGTTGTAGTTTATTTTTATTTCTCAGTGGCGTAGCTAGGGTGGTGTTAGGAGGGTGAAGAATTTGAAAAACACCCGGGCTCCCACTTGAAGGGGGCTCCCAACTAAGCGTTTTTTGCATTGAAAATTAAATAATTCGTGAAATGCAGGTCAAAGAGGTCAAGTCCCCGGGCCCCCAGACGATGGAAAATTCCTAGCTACGCTCCTGTTATTTATGTATCGAAGTAGTTTAATTTTTCGTGTATTTTCATATTTCAAAATGACGGAAATAACTTACATTAATAACATATGCTTAATCATCAAAATAACAATAAATCTTCTGATAAGCCACAATATTGATAACATTAGACTCCCTAGTGCCATTAGAGGATGGAATGTGTTGCTTAAATCAACCAGGAAAACCAACTAACGGTTTAGTAGAGATTTAGTCACTGATTCACATACAAGACTAGGTTGACACGTGAAACTAGTCGGACGTAAATATATTCTCTTTTGAAATAATTTTTGCAATTCATAAGATAAGATAAATAGGCAGTATTTCACGTTACCATTCAAATCGAGTTGGGCGACCTGCAAATTTTGCAACAAATTACGCAGACAAATTCGTTGTAGGACATTCCACTGACTTCTTTCGTAAAAAAAAAAAGCGTTAAAAGTACTTAATAACTATAAGGCTCCTCAATAGTCAACAATAAGATTTAAACCAGAGATCCTATATATTTAATCATCATTTTAAAAAAAAGATCAACTCTGTGATGAGATAAACATACAATCTTTGAGATCCACTGATCAGAAATATTTGTAATTGAGACGGATGAGTGAAACGTACTTTATATCTGGATGTGTTGGTTAAGTGAACGTCTAGACGTCAGCCATTTCGCTAACAATTTTTTTTTCCTTAAGGGGGATAAAGACATGGTCATTCTGGCCAAGTGGTGCAGAAGAACTCTGGAACAACTCTGGATAGTTTCTTATAGTTTGCTGTAGTGATCGTCGTTACAAAAGAAAATGTATAGAAGTCAGCATTTAGTTACAAGAAGCAGAAGCACTAATATTAAAGTTATTTATTAAGAAAGTTTACTAAGTTATCATAAATATAAGAAGTAAAAGTCGTAGGGCTCGAGTAAATAAATTGTCACTGTCAATAGTAGAAAAAGCATGGCACAAAGGTCTTCAACTTATTTAGTTATGATTAAAACATCTGTTTTATTGCCTTTATAGATATAAATCCATATTTGAATACATATTGTTTAATGCCGTTGTTACCAATAATAAATTATTTTAATTAAGAGACGACTTTGTATCAACCAAATGGTATCCTTTAGATGAGCTTAGAGTGTAAACCGTGTGTGTGAGAAGAGTTTACTAGAGAGAGGCTCAAAAGTTGTTGTTTTTTAATTTCTAGTAAAGTAAAGTTCCCCTTTTAGGCCTTGCGATCTATAGGGCAATTAATGTTAAGGCCTTCTGCTCCTCTTGCTAACGTTTAACAAGCAGGGTGTCATGTGGCCAGCACAACGAGCAACCGCCCTTACTTTTCCCAACAAACTCCAGGTATCAGAGTTGGAAGTTGGAAGATCTGAAGGGCGCAATAAAAATCCCGAAATTCTAATTCCCAGTCTGCAGATTCAGAAGCCGCCATCTTATTTTAAGAAGACATTTAAATACTTCTTCGATAATGAAGATCTTCCGGACTTCAACATTTCAGAATGGTCGAATTTCTCCTGAGTGACGTTTAGTTGGGAGTAAAAAAAAAAGGCTACAAAACGTTTTGCATAACACGAAGATGCTATTACAATTATCACTTCCTTAGAGACGAATGTAAATTTAGTACCTCGAATGTTAGTTGTATTTTACTATTGACGAGTACTGACAGCCTTTTCTTACATGCGCTTATTTAAAATAGCATTTATAATGAAAAGGCGATCTAGCAATCCATAATGCTGGAAAACGTTTTGCGCCGTGGTTCATCCCAAAAACTCGATGAAGGAAATTTTACTTTCCGATTCTCTAGACATTGAGCTGGTCAAGGGATTGCTTGAATAGACTTTTTCGTATTACGACTCTCATGCTAGAGTCTGCTAGAGTCCTAGAGTCTAGACGTGTAGATAAATAGAATATTATGAGAAACTGGAAACCATAAATCTGTTACATTATATTCTATTAATAAGAGTGTCAAATTTCAATTTTAATTTATGTATACATACAATAGTTAATTTTAATCTGAAATTTTTGAATTCCCATCTTTCATGCGTGGGAGGCCTCTCTACTATGACCGTCTGTAGTTTGACACTTAATATGTATCCAAATTGTATTTCATTAGGCGTACATTTATTTAAAATACATTAACCAATGAACAAAACTATTAATAAAATAATCAACTCTGACAGACTTAAAATCAACGTTCGGACCCTCGCCAGTAAGAGGGCATATAGAGCGCCGTAAGCTCCGCCACAAAGGCCCGACGCCGAGCGCCCCTCTGTATCCCTACCCCTTAAACCTTATTCTCCCTACGTCCAGACTGCATCAGTTCTCTTTAAAAAGCTTACGGCGAAGCTAAATAAAGTAGTGTTGAACACGCACAAGTTTTATAGACGATGTTGGCAGCTGAGCATGAAAGCCTGGAATTTGCTTGTTCATCGTAAGATCATTCTAGTCTTGAACAAAACTATTTTAGAGTTCCCTTGTTTCGTTCAAATGAAAAACATTAACTTTTTCTCTCCTAATCATACCATCGTTGATTTTGACCTCATAATATAAAATTAATGCTTTTTTTTTTTTAACTTGACTTTGAATTATATAAGCATGCATTTCCCTTTAATTCTATACCAAATAAAACATTTTCTGATAATAAACAACAAAGCTATTGAAGCCCAATCATAACAGGGGTAGTTAAATAGTAATGAGCAAAATGAAGAATTCATTCTAAATGTGGACAAATAATTACGGAGAGAAAGAGTTAACAGAAAGATTTTAAGTCGTTCTGGAGAAGCTTGACGCTCTGGCGTAAGAAAGACGGGAATATTCTAAAATTTCTTTAGCCAAGACGCATGGAATGATTTCTTTGAATTTTTCAAAATAACAGTACAAAATGTCGTACTTATGGAGATTTGAGTTTATGATTTGAGAAACACTGCATTATATGAACAAACATTTTCTTTTTACAATACAGATAACTATAGGTAAAATATACTATAAGAAAATAAATATTTATATTTTTTTAATGCGTAGAAATATAAACATTATTGGTCTATAGACCATAAGCATGCACATGCACATACATAAAAAAAGTCTTAATCCCATTTCAGTGACATAATTGGTAGAGGAATCAATAGGCCAGATCCTTACTCCAGACCCTAATGGCAACAAGGACAAGTTCCTCAAGTGCAAGAATCTTGATTTGATTTTTTTGAATTAGGAGCTAAAGAGCGTTAAAGATCTTAATAAAATGTCGCAAAGCTGCACTATTATTAGTGTCTTAGTCTCTTTATTTGATTTGCATAATTAGCATCCTGGTCATGGCCACACTCGTACATGCTTGTGAGTCTTGGACGCTGACTGCAGAGCTAGAGATGAATCTCCCAGCAATGGAAGTGAGATGTTCTCGACGGCTCCTAGGTGTCACATTTGATGGCCGCATCACAAACGAAGAGATTAGAAACAGGATTAGGGTTAGAGATGGAAATCAAAACCAACTTTTAAAATTCGGTTCGGTTCGGTCAGATTTAAGTTCGGGTTCGGTTCGGTTCGGCCAGGTCTAAAGTTCGGTTTCGGTTCGATGTTATGAAATTAGGTAGATGTAATGTTTCATTTAATTATTAATTAGATATAACAGCGATGTGAGACCTTATTCGGCAGGTGGGCCATTTCAATTTCCATCGCTCGTGTCGCTGGCCACATAAGGAAAAGACAAAAAACATTATATATAAAATAAGAACTTTTATTAGAAACCCGTTTAATATCATTTTTAAAAAGCTTTTCTTTCAGACCTTACTATCTATAGGGCTGATAATATTGAGGTGATCTATTTCTGTGGTCCCCTGTCAACGAGGGTGTCATGCAACCATGACAACGACTAACTGCTTTTACTTTTCCTCAACTAACTTCAGGTACCCATTAGATCGTGGTGGACTCAAAGGCGACCTTAGATCCCGAAATTAATCATCTCAGTCTTGCTCTGGTCTCAAATATGTATGCCGCGGAATACATATGTAATTGACCTCCAGCTGTCTCGTTCTGAAGACGCATGCAACCAGGTGCTTTCTTCTATGTCAGTTAAAGCAAGCTGGTACCTAAGCTGGTCTTTAAAGCGTTTCCGTGGGGCACCTCTGTTACGTTGACCACCTTTCAGCTCACCAAAAAAAAGACTGTTTTTAGCAAACGTTCGTTCCCCTACGGCAGCGGTTCTCAACCTTTTACCTCGGCGACCCCTCAGTAGCATCCACTACTCTTCCACGACCCCCCCCCTTTCCGCTCACACACGCAGCAATAGAAGAATAGACACAAACAATCCATTTTTTCGATGGTCGCGATCCACAGTTTGAGAACCCCTGCCCTACGGGATACGTGCCCTGCCCATGGTAGCTGTCGGAGCATAAGAGGGACTTGTTAGTTAGCACAATATTTGAGACATAACTACACCTGCCTCAGTGATTGACAGTGATTGATTTAAGTTGGTGCAGGTCATGGACATATTTTTTTTGAAGGCCCTAACATTCTTCAAGATTTAATATAACTTCACTTTATAAACGTAATACATCTTATAAGCAATTCAAATGTTAGTTTTGGAAGAAAAAGTATTTTAAAAATGTACTACAGTTTCATTATTTTTTTTTTAAATGCACATTTTGTTATGTTTTAAAATGTGAAGGCTACCTTAAAGGATGACGAACCTGCGAGACTGTAGTCTTGCACTTTGGTAATCCCGGCCCTAAACGGGTGCTTGTTTTGGTTTACAAAGCTAATATCAACTCACTCTGTGTGTCTGGTAAAAAAAAGTAAATTTGTAGTTTCCCCTTTCAGACCCTGTGGTCGATAGGGCAGATGATGTAAAGGTCATCTGATTCTGTGGCCTACGGTTAACGAGGGTGTCATGTGGCCAGCACAACGACCAACTGCCTTTACTTTTCCCCAACTAATGTCAGGTACCCAATAGAGCAGGGTGGACTCAGAGGCGCCCTACTATCCAGAAATAAAAATTTCAGTCTTCACCAGGATTCGAACCCGGGACCCCAGGTTCAGAAGCCAAACGCTCAGCCACTGCGCCTTCTGGGTAAAAAATGTGTACACGTTATTTCTCCCACATCCATTCTCGGATCAAGTTGAAAGTTTGTACAATTATTTCTTAACAAAGACAAGACACAAATGAATAAAAAAAAAACACAATAAAAGTTAGCTCAATTTACTACTGGTAATTAGTTATTTTGTTTAATACTAACTATCAAAATAACTCCTTCAGTATTCAAAGATATGGCTAAATATGTGGAGTTTCGTCTCACTAGATAATTGTACACACATTTCTACCACATCTATTCTCCCGTATGGGGGACGAACGTATGCAAAAGGCAGGTTTTTTTTTGTGAGCTAAAAGGTGGTCGACGTAACAGAGTCGCCCCACGGAAACGCTTCAAAGACCAGCTTAGGCGTCAACTTTCCTTGGCTGACATAGAAGAGAGCACCTGGTTGCATGCGGCGTCGGAACGAGACAGCTGGAGGTCACTCACGAAGGCCGCGGGATACACATTTGAGACCAAAAGAAAATCTGCTGCCGAAGACATACACAGACGACGAAAAGAAAATCAAAATCGACCACCTGCGGACATAGGTTTTGCTTGCCCTGGTTATGGCAAAATATGTAGGTCACAGCTGGGGCTGCACAGCCACGGAAAATACTGTATTCCTCACTAATCGTCGGACTCGAATACAAGCCTTATTATTATTATTCTCAGATTAAGTTGAAATTTTTGAAAAGCATATACTGTCTTGTAATGTTGTAATGTGATAAGTTCGGTTCTGAATGGGCGCCTTTTTGGTTTAATAAACTCAATTAAAACAATGTATATTAATTTTCGCGATAACTCAGTCACACTTTATTTTCCATATTGTTATTCAAAATAAGAAACAACTAACTCCAAGATTTATACTACTCACAATACCCAGAACAAACGCCTTAATTATCACCAGGTCCACAATTAAATTAACATCTAAGAACGTTTATCAAATTACTCATAGTTTAAAACAACAATACAATTTCTATAAACTATCTAAAAATATCCCACCCCCTCACCCTAGGTGCTGTGCGGCACACATCCTATATTGCTGTATGATCCAAAATTGTTTCATTCATACAGTGACGTCAGCAGCAGGGCTCGAGAGGTCGGTGTCAGCAGACGAGAACAAATAAATAAGGAACGAGTCAACAGCCTTGACATTAAAAATACATGACGAGAACTCCATTCCGCAGCTCAAAGATTTAGATAAGTTCCATTCAACGAGTGGGCAGATAATCCCTACAGAACTGAATCGGAAGAGTTTTTTTTTTGTCTGTTATACAGTAAGGCACTCTTATCTCCCGCTGGCTTTATGGCTCAAGTAACGGGTAACGATTATTGAGTTGGAGTCTGTGTGAGTTTGACATTCCAGTTAGTTGAGGCTCTATTCTATTAGAGATAACATCTCAAGAATAGCATCTATCTATCTATCTATCTATCTATCTATCTAACTGTCTATATCTATCTATAGATCTATCCATTTATGTATGCATGTCTTCTTCTTTCTTTCGATCTTTCAGTCGATATTTATAGTTTTATCAAATAAACTGTCTGTTAGGTCACGATAAAGTAATCATTAGTGAACAAAGTGCAAAGAAGTTTCAAAGATCGAATGAGCCATAAAATAAATTTTGAAAAGGAAAAAAAAAACTGCTAGGGGGTACGAAATAGCGGAAAGTTTGCAAGGGGCATATTTTTTTTTTAAAAAAGAAAAAATTAAAAGTATTAAATAATAATAATAATAATCTAAGGGGAAGAACTCCACATTCAATATATTTTTACAATATTTTTCAGTAATGAAGAATGTATTTCCCTTATTCGATATCAGACAAAAAGTACCAATAATCAATTGACCGATTGTTTAATTTTTCATTGAATCGTGCTGTCTTATGCACAATACATAATTGTTCCAGTTTCAACTTTCTCTTTCAATGAATATTGAAGAAATATAGTGTATAACTATCTATGGGGACAAAACCCTACACATTAGTGATTTATGTGAATACTGAAGGGTTAATTTGCCTAGTTGGTATCAAACAGCAACTAATTAATCACCAGTAATTAACTAACAAATAATTTATTGTCCTAAGTAAAAGTAAGTAAAGTTCCCCTTTCAGACCTTGTGGTCTATAGGGCAGATGATGTAAAGGTCATCTGATTCTGTGGCCTACGGTTAACGAGGGTGTCATGTGGCCAGCACAACGACCAACCGCCTTTACTTTTCCCCAACTAATGTCAGGTACCCATTAGAGCTGGGTGGACTCAAGGGCGCCCGAAAATCCCGAAATAAAAATCCCAGTCTTCACCAGGATTCGAACCCGGGACCTCCAGTACGGAAGCCAAGCGCTTTACCGCTCAGCCACCGCGCCCTCTGAATAATTGTGTACTTAGTTTTAACTTGATCCCCTAAAGGGTGTGGAGAAATATCATGTACCGGTACACTCTTTTTACCAGACAGACTCAGTGAGTTGACTTAAGTTTTGTTAAAATGTAAGTCAGATTGACTTCTATTCAGAAGAGTAGCTAGAAATTTTCCATCGTTTTGGGGCCCAGGGGGGGGGACTGACCTCTTTGGGGGCCCTACATTTTGTGTAACACTTAATTTTTAATTTACAAAACACTCATTTGGGGGTCCCCTCAAGTGGGGGCCGGGGGGATTTTCAAATTCTCCCCCCCCCCTCCCTAACTACGCCACTGCTTATATTTTCTATAGCATTGGATGTTTTGATTATCAGACCTATGTTGATAGTTTACGTACTTCTCTAGCATTGTCTTAGTTAACTCTTTCTCTCCTAACTGACGATACCAACGTTGATTCCACCAGAATGTGGTAAATAATTACGGAGAGAAAGAGTTAACAAAACAGATAGTAATGAAATTCATTGTTTTCTGACGTTGTCTGGTAAGGGTACAGGCAAAGACAGAAACAAACTACTAAACAGTACCTGCAATGGCCAGGTGCATGATGAAAAAATTCATCCTAGACTTCCGGCCGTTCTCTGAGAGTCGGATGGCGGCCAAGACAAAACAGTTGCCCACAATGATAAAGACACAGACCACAGCAAGAAACACCATCTGAGGAACCTGAACAGAAAAAAAAAAGAATTTAAGAGGAGCCTGTACAGAAAAAAAGAATCATTCAATTCTCTTCGAATCGATCAAGTACACCGCATGTACACTTCTTGTACACTAACCATTTTGTTAAACGAAACAGAAAATGAAAACAGAATAAAATGAGCTTTGGGAGATAGAGGGGTTTGACTACTAGGACAAACGTCTTGTGTTCCAAACTGGACGTTGAAATTTATTTTTTCGTATTATTTGTCCTTCTTGAATAACTCATGCCTGAACGTAGATATGTATTAGGACATGTGTGGCTAAATGTTTTGGACACGTGGGACAATATTAACGCTTTCTCTCCGTAATTATTTTCCTCGTTATGATAGCATTATTCATTACACTCACGTGTATTTCACTATCCTGTTTATCGACAATGAGGAGGGAAAGAGTTAACAACCAATTTTATTAAATGTCGTACATAATTGTTCGATGATGGCCACTAATCATCCAGAAGGCTGAAGGCTGCTGTTATCCGCTTTATGGCGTGGCTGTTGAGACCAATGTAAGTCTGGAATATTCAGCATATAGAGGGGACTTGGGAATTACGGAAAAATCAAAATGTAAGTAAGCCAACTCCAAATTTGAAATTGCATCTGGGCTATTCAAGTTGCGACCTCATGAATAGCGAATATGTCCACGTCAATATGTCCATGTCAGTATGTCATGTCAATATGTCCATGTCAATATGTGCATGTCCATATGTCCATGTCAATATGTGCATGTCAATATGTGCATGTCACTATGTGCATGTCAATATGTCCATGTTAATATGTGCATGTCAATATGTCCATGTCAATATGTCCATGTCAATATGTCCATGTCAGTATGTCCATGTCAATATGTCCATGTCAATATGTCCATGTCAATATGTCCATGTTAATATGTCCATGTCAATATGTCCATGTCAATATGTCCATATGTGCATGTTAATTAGAGACTTAAACTCTACCAAGCCATTGGTTTCCCTGAAGATGTAAGCTACCCGCCCTGTGCTACAACTATCAATGTTCTATTCAAATATTGTGGAACCAAGCAAAGATGCAAAAATCTTTTAATGTATAATTTTTTTTTTGTATACAACACTAGTGAAACCACACAGTAGATTTATCCATTTTAAGATTTCCTCCATTAAACCTGTTGAAGTCTAAAAGAATCATGAGCGAATGCAATTAGTAACAAAACATTGTCTATCAATACGTCCTTTAATTGATCAACAATAAGTAGCCCCATTTCGCTACAACACATCCGTTCTATAGCATAATGAGATCCATTGTAACTCCATTGTCTCAAACATAGATGGAATTACATCCCCTATATCATATAGATCTTTCTCCGGGAATTGAATAGCCGCTGTCTATCACGAATCACGACATTGATATTAGCGTTGTCGTAATGAAGTTAAACGATTAGCACGAAGTTTAGTGTATTATGAAGGTGCCATTACTTCTCGATAGAAAGATTTTAGAGGCATTAAAGTCGGTAAAGTGCATAGCCTAATTAATGTTGTTTTTTTTTTTTTTTGGTCTGGTGGCTGTGAACAAAGCCTTTATTGACATTCTCGTTGAAAGAGAAAACCCAATTAGGAAATACTGGGAAATAAATATTCAGTTTGAACTGCAGGATAATAAAATCTGGGAAGAAACAAAGTGTCAAGGTCATAGAGAACGATTGAAATTATTTAAATTAGTAGTTCATGTACGTGTAGTGAGTATTGTCTATAGAATCAAGTTCTACCAAAACCATTAGAACAAATAAACAAACAATTTATGCAACCACAATGAACATTTTTAAAACATTCGTTTGCTCTTTTTTTCTGGTACGTTTCAATATAATGGACTTTAATACAAAGATTAAATAGCAATATTTGTACAATAATGAAGCCTACACGAGATAGTCTAGACATGTCAATAATATTAAAGATTATCATATGTCTACATACATTTTAAATACTTTTCATATTTTCAGTGTTAATCCCGAGGCCAGACATTTGAACATATGGAATTACTAACAAACAATAACACCCATCAACAACAACGAGACTGTCATTAAAACATAAGTTAGAAACAAGGATACCCAACTTTTTATAAAATTAATCTTTGGAATTGAATAGATTTAAATATATTTTAGGCTAATGTTTTGTAATTTTAGTTTAAATGCTACAAAATCAGTGTAACTCCTTACATTGTATTTGTATCTGCCTACGACATATTGATTCCAAGTCTTTAGGAGAGATGGAGAGGAATACTTCCGGGTAGAGTGACGCCAATATGTTTCGTAGTGATGAGTTGATAAAGATGTTTTAGAGTACTATAGTTCTATGTGGAAGTAGATCTAGATTAAGAATAGTGCATACCTGTGAAGTAAAGTTCCCCTCTCAGACCTTGTGATCTATGAGGCAGACAAGTTCATTCACGGTTAATTAGGCCTGCACAACCGCCTTTATTTTTTCCCCAGCTAATGTCAAGTACCCATTAGAGCTGGATGGATAAAGAAGATATCCGAAGATCTCGAAAGTAAAATCCAAGTCCTCACCACGATTCGAACCAGACATCTCTTGTTCGGAAGCCAAGTGCTTTACAACTTAGCCACGACACCTCCGTATATCTATATCCATCCATCCATCCCAGTGGCGCTACAGCCCTTGGAGGGCTCTGGCCTGCTTGCACACATTCTTCCATTCGGATCTCTCCTGGGCCTTTCGTCTCCATGCCCTAACCCCAAGCTGTTGCAGATCTGCCTCCACATCATCAATCCAACGCATTCGGGGTCTGCCCTTGGGTCGCCTGCCTTTTGGTTTTTGTCGGTATACGATCTTCGCTCCCCTGTTGTCTGGCATTCTTTCAAGGTGTCCTGCCCAACGTAGTCTGTTCTTCTTTATTTCAGTCACTATTGGTGGGTCCTCATATAGTTGATAAATCTCATGGTTGGTGCGTGTCCTCCACCCTGTTTCATCCTGTATGGCACCATAGATTTTCCTGAGGATTTTCCGTTCCCAAGTATTGAGTAAATTTTCAGATGTCTTGGTCAGTGTCCAGGTCTCACTTCCATACATTACTGCTGGCCTTATGATGGTTTTGTATATTATTTTCTTGGTTTTCCTTGAAATTGTTTTGCTCTTGAGTAAATGATGGGTGCTATAAAATGCTCTGTTGCCTCCTGCTAATCTTTCTTTTATTTCTGTTAGTAGGTCGTTTTTGAAATCAATTGTACTTCCTAGATATTTGAAAGTTTGGACATTTTCAAATTTGTGGTCTTTGATTTTTATATATGGTTCCTCTGTTTGATTGTTTCTTGTCATTGAGATGTACTTGGTTTTACTGTCATTGACCTCAAGTCCTGCTGGTCGAGATGCTTCTTCTAGTTGTGTGAAGGCTCTAGCGATGTCAGAGGTTTCTTTACCCAATAAGGCAATGTCATCGGCATAAGCAAGGTATTGTAGAGGTTGGCTGTATATTGTCCCGGTTGGTTGCGGACCCGTTTTTTCTCTCCTGAAGTAGTTAGTAATAATTCCCTTGGTGTTTATATGTACATTTCTTATAACTCTCTCCAGTGTCAGATTGAAAAGCATGCAGGAAAGTGAGTCACCTTGTCTTAATCCTCGTTTAATCCTAAATTCCCGTGAGTGTTCTCCTTGTATTACGACTTTACTTTTTGTGTTGTTTAATGTCATATGTATAAGTCTTGTCAGCTTGTTAGGTATTCCAAAATCCTGTAGGGTGTCATATAAATATTTCCTTCTGATACTGTCATAGGCCATTTTATAGTCTACAAAGAGTTGATGGATTGGTATGTTGTATTCATGGCATTTTTCTAGTATACATCTTAGTGTGAAGATGTGATCAGTTGTGGATTTATTGGGTCTGAAACCACATTGGTAGTCACCTAAGATTTCTTCTGAATATTTTCCAAGCCTCTTTGTTATAAGCCTAGATAGGATCTTATAAGTTACATTTAGTAGAGATATTCCTCTGTAATTACTGCACTTAAGCTTGGATCCTTTTTTGTGTATTGGGGTTATAAGAGCAGTTTCCCATTCTGTTGGTATTACTTCTTCTTCCCAAATTCTTGATATTAGTTTGTGTATTTGGGAATGTAAGTCTTTCCCTCCAAATTTAATTAGTTCTGCTGTAATTTGGTCCTCTCCTGGTGCTTTGTGATTCTTCATGGTCTTTATTATTTCTGATGTTTCAATGAGTGTTGGTGGGTTCACTAAGGGATCTGGTCCTCCGTATGGCAGTTCATATTCTCCATTGTCTCCATCTTCAGTGGTATTTAGAATCTCCTCAAAGTATTCAGCCCATCTCTCAATGACCCTGCTGTTTTCTGTAATAAGCTGACCATCTTTATTCTCACACATGTGTGACCTAGCTTGAAATCCGTTCTTTTCATCTTTAATTTTCATATACATTCCTCTCATATCTCGCTCCTTTGCTAGTTCCTCAATATGAGTAATCTTGGCCTTTTCCCATTCACGTTTTTTCTTTCTCACAACTTTTGTGGCCCTTCTTCTTGCTTCATTGTATTGTTGTCTTGTGTTTCTGGTCTCTCTTTGTAACATTATTATTCGAGCATTGTTTTTCTCTTCTATAATTTTTCTACATTCATCATCATACCATCCCAATCTCTCCTTCTTTTGTTTAAAGCCAACTACCTCTTCTGCTGTTCTTTTGATAGCATGCTTTATTATTTCCCAATGCTCATTTATGTTATTTTCGCTGTCCTTTTCTAGTGTTGTTAGTTGCGTTTGGAGTGCAATTCTGTAAGTTTCTGCCACAAGTGGGTCCTTTGTGAGTTTTTGACTATCATATTGCTGTGCTCTCTTTCTTTGGTAATTGTGTATGGTGCTTATTCTTTGTCTAAGTTTAGCTTTTACTAGTAGGTGGTCTGAATCAGCATTTGCTCCTCTGAAACTTCTTACATCTAGTATATCTGATCCATGCCTCTTATCTATGAGTATGTGATCTATTTGGTTCTGGGTGTTGCCATCAGGTGAGATCCAGGTTACCTTGTGAATATTCTTATGTTGGAATTTTGTGCTGCAGATAGACATTCCTTTTCCTGATGCAAAATCCACTAATCTTATGCCATTATTGTTAGTCTCTTCATGTAAGCTTTCTTTGCCAATGGTTGGTCTAAATGCTGGTTCTTTTCCAATTTTTGCATTGAAATCTCCTAGGACTATTTTGATGTCATGCTTTGGTGCTTCATCATAAATTCTTTCCAGTCCATCATAGAAGGCTTCTTTTGTGTTATCATCTGTATCTTCAGTAGGGGCATGAACATTGATAAATGATATGTTGAAGAATTTCCCTTTCATACGTAGTGAGCAGAGTCTATCACTTACAGGTTTGAATCCTATTACATTACCTACCATTTCCTTTTTAACAGCAAATCCAGTACCTAGGTTGTTAGTGCTTCCACCACTATAAAATATAGTATACTCCTTGGTTCTGAGAATGTCTGAGTCTTTCCACCTGATTTCCTGTAGGGCTATAAGGGGTATCCTATATTTCTTTAACACTTCAGTCAGTTGGGCAAGCGCACCTGCTCTATAAAGGCTTAGCACATTCCATGTCGCAAAACAAAAATCATGTCCTTTTCCAGGCCTAGGTCGTTTTCCGTTGAGATCTGTCCGGGTTTTCTTGTGTGTATAGGCTTTCGTAACAATTTTTTTTTTATATGACAGAGTTGTTAGCCCTGTGCATAACCATCTGGGGGGCTGCCCCTTTCAGCTCTCTGGATAGCTGCCTTTATTTTCGGGTAAGGTGCCCTAGCCTTTGTGGATCCCTCCACTTCCTGCAAGGCAGCAGGTTTGATTTTGGTCCACCCCGGGTATTTTATTTCCCCGGTACCCACCATATCTGGAGGGCGTTCCCCTATCCGCCACCTGGGGAGGCGCTCGATAGGAGATCAAAAACTCCACACGTATATCTATATAGCTAGCCATATTTATCGATTTCCATTATTTGACTAGGAGATCAATTATTTATTTTAAAAATTTGTATAAGACTCATCATGTTATTTCTGTCATAAATGTGGAATGAATGAATTTGGTAAGTTGGAAAAACTTGAGCATATATATCTAATATATTTTAACTGCCAGTTTTCAAGCATCAATTCATTCATTCAACTCCATTTAAATGAAGGCTTCAGAGGCTCAAATCCTCTCTTGCAAAAGCCCTGGACAGAAACCTTGCTGTCTTGCGTAGTGCATAGGCGTAACCATACAGGTCGAGAATTTTTGATTTCCCAGACCTGTCGAGGTTGAGATCAGCAAGTCTGGGGCAGTGAAACAGAATATGCGGAACGATTTCATCTTCTTCCTCGCAGCGGGGGCACCGTGAATCGAACTGTGGCCATAGCCGTGAATAGTATGAACCAACAGGCCTGTCCTGCACTGTGCTATAATAGCTTGCTCAGGCCTGGGCAGCCTCCACCACAGGGAAGTGCGGTCAGGGCGCCTAATGTGCTCCCAGACTCCACGGGCTTTTGAGACACTTCCCAGCACTCAAACCACTTTTCTATTTCAGTTTTTTTGAATTAAAGCCAGGGCATCAATGGCAGTCTTTAACAGTGGGAAACTTCACACTTGTAGACCAACTATTGACGTGGTCGACAATGGGCGACGCCTAGAGGTAGGAGAAGTGTTTAATGGAGACAGTTCACGTTACTAAGGTCATACTGTATGTTACTTGAAAGCTAAGATGACACTTGATTAAAACAGTTGCGTAGCTAAGGTGGGAGGGGGACATGGGGGAGAATTTGAAAATCCCCCCGGGCACCCACTTGAGGGTGGGGCAAATGAGTGTTTGTTTTTACATCAAATATTTAATATTACGCAAAAATGCAGGGGCCCCCAAAGAGGTCACGCCCCCCCCCTGGGCCCCCGAATGATGGGAAATTCCTAGCTACGCTCCTGTATTAAAACTATATTGGTCTCTAACCTTTTTATTGATGCATTATGGATTTGAATAAAACTGTCTCACTGCGTTTTTTTTATTTTCTCATCTGTATCATCAATTATAACCAAATAGTTATTGACTTCCATTGTCGTCTAGTATCATCACCAAATATTTGTTAATTGATGTTTTAAATGTATTGCCATTGATATCGTATATACCAATATATCCTAATAATCATTTGCTCGCCTGTGAAAGAAAGTATGAATGTGGAATTATTTTCAATTTAATTGCTTAATTAAAGATGTTTTGAAACAACGACCAGACTTTCACTTTTTTCCCCGACAATTACGTTATCCTAAAGAAGTGGTAAGGCGCTTGGCTTCCGGACCGAAAAGTTTCTGGTTCGAATCTCGGTGAAGATTCACTGAAGACTGAGATATTGAATTTCATAATTTTAGGTTCACCCGATTCTAATCATCTAATGTTGGCTGACATTATGTGTGGGAAAACAAATGTGAACATTCGAAACCAAATGTTAACTTTTTCTTTCCATAATTATTTACCACATTCTGGTGAAATCAACGTTGATATCGTCAGTTAGGAGAGAAAGAGTTAATATCCGGCTACAGAAACAGATGACCTTTATGTTTATTCATTAATAGATCGCAAACTTTGAAAAGTGGAACTTTTACATTATCTGCTGTTGTTTTATTTGTATTTTTGAGAACCTCTGAATGAAATTCTATCAGAACATATCAAGTGAAACAATCGTCTCTTGTTAGTATCGTTTTAAATGATTTAGTTCACAGCTTGCAATATCACTTTACCCTGACAGACAATTATGTCCAGGAATGTACTTTCTTTTTTTTTTTTTTTAATAACTGATAGTTCGAATTGATTGTTAGCGATTGGAAACTGTCATTTGCTAGACAAAGAAACAGGTAAAATGTGATACAATGAGCTCCAGTAGTATGACTATGTTAGGAGTTTTACGCAGCGGATTTCTGATATGAATTTAACTCGGTGGTTTTGTGGTATGAATTTAACGCAGCGAGATTTTTTGTATGAATTTTAAGTGGCGGCTTTGTTTCACATTTAGTAGAACAGTAAAAAAAAATACTGTTATTAGAAAGAACAATTTATCGTTTTTCAATACTTTTTGAGTAGATGGAACAATTAAAATATAAGGACAGGTGAAATAAGGAAATAAATTCTTTTTTCGAAACAATAGTTTAGATTTTAAAATGGCCATAATTGAAATTTTTTAAGCAACATGTATAGGAGTAAATCTATATGATGAACATGTTTAGGGAACCTTTTCTTTATGTATTGACCTTTTTTTACAGTTACGTTTATGATCAAATCAGTCTTACAACAATAAGTTCCATATTAATTCACATATTATAAGTATAAATTACTATTATATTTATCAATATTATTACCCATAGATATACTATTCTAAACGAAAATATGTATATGTTAAAGTCTAAAGCTGAACTTCTCCCAAAACACAGCAATTTGCATTTCATAAATGAGCCGGTTCTAAATTTCATGATTTTTTTTTTGGTTGCTTTAAAAAATTGATTGGCTGGCAGATAGTTCTAGACATCTGAAGATTTGTCAACCGTCTTTCGTTTTTCTCCATTCCACCTTATGTTTTGCCTTTTGCCTTGGATATAACCTCTTTCAACGGCAGGAGCGTTCGTTCTTCTATGTTGTCTTCTCGTCGCCTTTTCTATCTACTTCTTTTTCTTCTTTATCCTGATGTTTAATATTGTCTTATCAAGTACCGGTAAATGTGAAAAAAAAACGTTTAGCATGATTGAGAGATATAGAATCAATTTTGTAGTTCTTTACCTTATATAAGCTTTGTGTGTGTTTTTATAGTATTTTAAACAATTTTGTTTGTTTTCATTTTAATTTCTATCTTCTTTAAATTTGGTACACTTTTGTGTGGAAACTCAAAAAGACAAAAAAAAATCAATGTGTACCAAGTGTAAGACACTTAGTTAGTATTATTAGTTTGTATACCGACGCATGAAGTTGACATGCTATGGATGCCCCATTAAGTGGCGTCACGGCTTAGTTGGGTTATAGTATATTGCTGTAAATAAAATCAGTTGGTGTTGTAAAAATGTTTTGTGTTTGTAAAATGTTTTACATGTTCGGATGTTTCTTCAAGGTTGAAGATAATTACTTCCTAGTCCAAACCTCCCTCAGGAAGACGGTGTATCGGAGCGAGCAAGGTTTGAACCCGGGACCATCGGTAAATCTGAACGACAGTCCAGTGCGCAAACCGCACGACCAGGCATAGGGATAGCATGATATTATAGTCAGAGACTCGACTGTGGCAATTTTTTAATATTCGGTTTGTATAACAGTTTAGACACGAATACATCGAATACACCCGTACAAGAAACTCAGACATCTAATCTATCAAAGTCAGACAGCCATCAACAACTACAAGGCAAGGCCTATCAGACAATACATCTTGTTCATATTTCTCTGGCAATCTTGAAAAGCACACCTCGAGACAGTCACGTGTTTTAAAGTTGCAAGTATCAAGGAAAAGCTTACTAGATCGTGTCAAAGTAAATAATATATTTCTGTAAAAGAAGATTGAGTTTGTTAAGAATGTGATTTCATTTATTTTTTCTCTCTTCATTCTCCTTCTCTTAATTAATTTTCCCACTTTTCATCTTCTCGTCTAGTCATTTCATCGCTCATATTTATTTTTCCTCACTCTCTGCTCCCCTCCTTACTCTCTGCTCCCCTCTCTCACTCTCTAATAGGACCTAACCATTCCCACATCTCCCTTTTAGCTTCACCTTAATGGAGGGCCTCCGCTTGAAGTACCACAGAAGGACCACCCCATTGAGTGGTCGTCTGAAGTGCGCTAAAGGCAGAGCCCTAATGGAGGTTAACATCCCAGAGACTGATGGAAACAGCCGATGGAGCGTAGTCTCCGGTGAACTCTGACCCTAATCTCAAATCGAGCTACACCAGACAGGATTGGAAAAAAAAACTTAAGAAAAATACGTTCTGAGTCAACAGAGGAAACTGCTATCACATTTAAAATGCTCAATAACCATTTCAGACGTAAACAAAAACAAGCAGAATATAAAATACTATTTTTTTTTTAAATATCTAAAGGGTAGAGCTCCACAGTTAAAACAATATCTCTCAAAAATGTAGAATTTGTTTCCCTTCTCAGATATCAAACAAAATAATTAATCGCCATTAATTAATTGACTAAATGATAAAGTTGTTCATTGATTCATGTTTAATAATTATGCTAAGTTTTAACGTGATCGAAAATGGGTGTGGGAGAAAAAACGTGTACAATTATGTAAGGGGGCAGAATCCCAAATATTTATACTGAAGGATTTATATATATTTATTTATTTATTTATTTATTTATTTATTTATATTTATCGACATCATTTTTCACTACTCATTGGACACTTCGGATGAATTTATAATTTGTAGTTTTCATATAAAAACATTTTAATTTTCAACAAAAATATCCTGCTCTGTTTTTGCAGGGTTTCAAATCGCTTGGACCAAAATTGAAACTGAAAGAAATAGATTGTCTTACAACCAAAACATTTAAAACACAAAACATGAAAACATAATAAAAACCTAAAATGTCACCCGAGATGTTTTGCACAACATCCGGTGGGGATTACGGCGGGAAAATGTCCAGACAGGATGTATCATTTGTAACTATGGCGGACAAAAGAGTCGTCTGCAGGCAAAGCGCAATGGTGGGGGATAATCCGGTACAAGGGGAGAGCAATCTTTGTTAATGACAGTGATGTAAAAGGAAATGGTTTTCTGTTTTATGAATAGTAAACAATAAAGCGGTAATGGGTAAATGCGTGTATTCCAATGCTACATACCATGCCTGTTAAGTGAAATGGTAGAGCTGAAGTTAGAATTTTACTCTACCCCAGGTATTGAAAGGTTGACCATGGCTATCACCAGGTGATGAGGTCCTGGTCAACAGGTTGTACAAATTTGTCCTAGCATATGGTATGAGCAGTTTATCTTTTTCTTTGTGTCTTTCTGAGTATTTTATTAAATTTTGTTTTTGAATTTGAAGATTATGGTTCAGTGTTTTATGTATAATTGCTACTTTACTTTTGAGTCTTCTGTCCTGAAGGCTTTCTAAATTTAGTGATTTTACTAAGGGTGTTACTCAAGTCAAATGTGAATATTTATTTGTTATGAATCTCACTGCTCTATTTTGTGTCTGTTCTAGCTTTCTTAATGTTTTCTTGAGTTGAGAGGACCCAAACAGAGGATGCATATTCTATTACTGGCCTAACCAAGGTTAAATAAACTTTTAGTTTTATGTTTTATTTGATTTATAGAAATTTCTTTTAATAAACCCTAATGCTTAGTTTGATTTTTTTTATTGTTTCATCAATATGGGGATTCCATGACAGTTTTTCATTTATTATAACACCTAGGTATTTTGCGTTTTTAGTCTGTGTTACTGATTTACCATGAATAAGATAAGTGGAATTAATTTGTTTTAGTTTAGGCCCACATGTTGCGACGTTGCAAGTCAGTTTTCAGGTCCTCTATAATACGATTGGTCTCACAATAGGGCTCAGAGAGTTAATCACGAGTTGTTAGAGCAGTTAAAGAGTTAACAAGGGAAAAATGAAAAATGCTTTTTTATTAAAAATAACATTTGCACGGAGTGTAATAGTATCAATTTGTTTGGACCAGTCATGTCCTTGAAGGTGCGGTGGCTGAGCGGTTAAGCTCTTGGCTTCTGAACCAAGGGTCCCTGGTTTCAATCCTGGTGAAGAGTGAGCTTTTTATTTCGGAATCCGTGGGTGCCTCTGAGTCTACCAAAGTGAATCTGTCACAAGGTCTGATAGGGGAACTTAGTCACGTAATTAGTTCATTATAGAACTAGACCATATTCATCATAATTTTACCAAATGTTTTTGTTTATCGCTAATTTAAGCTTTTAGCTTTGTCAATACGCTATGATCCTATCATTTATCTGGGCCATTTGGCAAAATGTTAGGGTGAACGAAAGAAAGAGATATATGAGTGCACTTCTACGTAAATGGGTTTTTAAAAGCATTTACAATAGTTTAAAATAAGGGGGTTGGCAAACGACCTGATTTCGAAATAGTGGCTCATGCCTTCTCAGACCGCCGTAATTACTATCACTCTGTTAGTGAGTTACCTACGACTAGAGAAATTGTAAGTTACATTTTGTTTGTTACAATTTAGAGCGGTCACCTATAAGGGGGACTATTTCAGCGTATACCAGCACCTCAGTCTATTACAATTTCTTTCCCTTGTTGGAGATTCCAAACAAAATAATTAATTACCAATGGTTAATGAACTAATTGATTAACTCTTGCGGTGTGCCTCTTTCTTGTGGAGTCCCCTGTAGCTACGCCCACTCTCCTTTATATTTGGTACTCCATTTACTAGGTAACTCGATAGTATAGTATATAAAGCTTTTTTTTATTGGTTATAGTATACTAAAATGAAAAACATATTGTTTTTTTTTTATAATGAAAGACTTAAGGTCAAAGGACATTTGTAAACATCGATAGGACATCAAGTTGTCTCTTCATGAATGTTGCAGAAAGCTTGATCAGGTTTAACTCTTTCTCTCCGTAATTATTTACCACACTCTAATGGAATCAACGCTGGTATCGTCAGTTAGGAGAGTTAAGGACACTTCCAAGACTTTCTGAATATATGTCTTTGGAATGATAAGTAGGAAACTTATCAACGTATAGAAAACAGGTTTGATATTTCTATATTTATTTAACTTCATTTCATTTTCGGTAATATTGTACTTAATGCGTTATGTTGTTCAAATCTAAAAATGTTGAGATCTAGATATATTTACTTGTGAAAGGGAAAGGGGGGGGGACGAACTGGCAGAGTGGCGAAGGAGGGAAGTGGCCGTTCTTCACTTAACTCTAATGAGAGTTGAGTTGAGAGCTGAAAGACACAGATTGGTCTCACGTCTCCCTGAGCGAATAGAGCAAGGAGGGGGGGGATGTCTTAGCATGAAAAGAGGGGAGGAAATATTGAAAGTCAAGGAGTAAGCTGTCTTCACACTGCCACTTCACAAGAAATTAACTTTCAAGAAAAAAAAAAAAAAGACAGGACGATGCTGAAATAAGATAAGATTGGATGTTAAGAAAGACAAGGCTGTTATGTCCTTGTTAAGATTATTAAATTTATGGGTGGAGTGTTTCTGATAGTAGACTCTTTCTGACTAAAGCCTATGAAGACGTCCAAGTGTTTGTTAAGTTTGTACCAATCTAAGAAACCGGGATGAATGTCGTGTTCCTCACAAAAATCGTTCACTTTTAGCACCAAATTGATGGTAGACAATAAACCGCTGTTGGAGTTATATATCTGAACGTATAAGACTTGGAAAAAATGTCTATGTGGACAAAACTAAATATTACTTTTATTTCAATATAAACCAATTAAACTTGAAATAAAATAAATGTATTGAACTTAACTCTTTCTCTCCTAACTGACGATACTAATGTTGATTCCACCAGAATGTGGTAAATAATTACGGAGAGAAAGAGTTAAGCTATAATATAAAATGGTATTTTGAAAAAGAACCAAATCTAACTACTGCAAAAACGCGTCTTTTTACTCTGGCAATCTGAGATCATCTGACGTACCCAAGACAACTTACCACAGTCACGCTTATCTTGCATCATTTACACAACATAGCCACCAATCAATCGTTAACTTCTCACCGTCACCATAGAAAGATGCAGACACTCCATAACAAAAGTTAGATTGTAGGTAGCCTACTTTGGCTTAAAAATATGGCTATGTTTTCTAAGACTTCACAACCATTTTACGAATTTTTAAAAAAAAAATTTGACACTTAGATAACAAAGCTATCTCATGGATGCTGAGAATATGATCACAAAACAAAAAGTTAAAATAGTCAGGACGAATGATTTTTAAAAAGTTTGTAACAATGTTACCGAAAGAAGATAACAAAAGAGAACGCTTGTTCCAGAGTTAGTTTAGATATTGCTAATTTAGAGTATTTATCTATTTATATGGTGCCTAGGATGTGGCAAAGTATGCTGCTCGCAAGTGGATCTGCCCAATCCTGTGAACTTTTGCATTTGTTATTAATCTTGGACTAGAAGGTCAGGTCTTATATTTATATAGTGTAGTTATAGTGTAAGAGAAATGGTATTAAATGTTTGTCTTACTTTTCTGTATGTTCAAATCATTGTATTGTTTCTTTTATCTTAGTCTTTCTTTATCTCTGTCTCTCTCTGTCAGTCCCTCTATGTCTCTCTCTGTCTGTCCCTCTATGTCTCTCTCTCTGTCTGTCCCTCTCTGTCTGTCCCTCTCTGTCTCTCTCTTTGCCTCTCCCTCTTAGTTTGTATTTTCTCTTTATCTTTCTTTCTTTCTCTATCTCGCTCTCCCTTTTCTTCCGTGCAATCTCTTTTGTACTCTTTTTATTCCTTTCTCTTCTCCTATGTCTCTCTCTCTCTCTTTCTCTCTCTCTCTCTTTTCTATTTCCTTCTGTCTCAAAATCTACATCAGAACCATCCGAAACCCATCAGCTGATTTCCCATTGGTAGCCCAGACCAAACACACACACACACACACACTTTTCCCCTAACCCTCATAAAAACTCTCTGCTACCAATGACCTAGCAATGACCTTAAGAGATTGTATTACAATGCATCTCACACAATGTCGTTGCGTCTGAACACAGTGTCTGTAATTCATGTATTGGAAGGGTCCACTATTGTTTATACTTTTCAGACATATAGCGAAATTAGGAAACTTAGGCACTAGAATTTTTTGGCACCGTATATTTAGGCACCCAAAAAATTTAGGCAACCGGAAATTTAGGCACCGGATAATTAGGCACTTTTTGACAAGGCGGAAAATCAGGTACCGAAAAATAAGGCACTCTTTAATAATAGCGACCATAATTTTGAACATGATAAAAAAGTTTTAATGTATAATTTATCATTAGGCTATGGGTTATTAAAGAGCTGCAGAACAAAGTGAGATGTGTGAAGTATTATTTTTTTAAGACGTAAGGTCTCTGGGTGTGGAATAAGGGATACTGCTATGTTATGTTATACCAAGTTATGTGTTTGGGAGAAGTAGCGTTATAAACTGAACAAAATGATGGTTTTGACATATCCCTACATTTTTAATACTTCTCTTAGTCTCAGTCATTGTTCTGTAGGTGTATGAAATTTTTTTTTGCTACGGTGCTGTAGAATTCTTTTTCCAAAGAGATGAATTGCAAAGACAACTACAGAAAGATGGGTTGCTTAATGATGACCTTGAAACACTTTTTTTTTTACAAATACCTCGTGAGACGTGATCACCTGAATTATCACATGAGCGCCCGTGAGGCTCTCGCGTGCCCTGCCATTATTAGCCAGAGAACTTGACCAGATCAACTACTCAAATCGAAACAAAAATTTTCATTCATTGTTTCCTTCTACATTTCTATTGGCTGTTTCTTTGTTGTGCACTTTCTTTATTTCTTTTTTTTTTTTTTATTTTCATTCCTCATTTCTCTCTCTCTTTCTCTTTTCTCTCTCTCTCTCTCTTTCTCTTTACTTTCCCTATCTCTCCTTCTCTTCTCTCTCTCTCTCTCTTTTCTCTAATTATCTTTCTTTTTCTCTCATTCTCTTTCCTTTTCTCTCTGTTTTTCTCTGTGTCTTATTACAAAGTCACGTATATGTATTCATCATTAACCTTTGGATTTAAAGAAATTGTTGTAAATAAAATATATGTATATCATATAAGTATATAGGGGGCGCGGTGGTCGAATGGTTAAGCGCTCGGCTTCCGAACCTGAGGTCCTGGGTTCGAATAGCGGTGAAGACTTGGATTTTGAATTTCGGGATTTTTAGGGCGCCCCTGAGTCTAATGGGTACCTGGCTTAAGTTGGGGAAAGTAAAGGCGGTTGGTCGTTGTGCTGGCCACATAACACCCTGCTCGTTAACCGTTGGCCAAAGAAACAGATGACCTTAACATCATCTGCCCCATAGATCGCAAGGTCTGAAGGGAATACTTTACTTTTTTTTATATAAGTATATGATGCTTTTAGGAAAAACGTTTATAATTACGTAAGGGATGAGAAACACACAAGTTGTACTCAAATGTACTTTTGCTTGTTTTGTTTTCAAATGATTCCACACTCTGAATACAAATGTTAATATAAACATAGCTTATACAATTATATACACCAACACGTTACAAAATAGACACAGATTTCAACGTGAGAACCTCTGAAAAGCTGCTTTTATTTTAGCTTGATTGAGCTAGACGACTGTCTAAACATTGACCTGTCATAGACTCTAGTGTCAATACAACTAGAAAGCAAGAGAATGTGTCCTTTCTTTACTCTCTATTGACCACTTCCATATTGCAACCCAGACATGAACAATGGCAACTTTTGTTCCTCCACCTTAATCACCTCCTATGCAGCAGCGCCAAGTTCTATTTCGATTTTCAATTGAAATTAATCTTCTTGCAGTTTCATAGGGGTAGGATAAGGTAGAAATAAAACACCTCTTTGATGCATACGCCGTGTATCAATTATATAGGTTTGAACCTTGCTGTGATCTGTTCGTCAAGGCAGAGGTTTGTGTAATGGCATAAAGAATACTTGTGATTACCAAGTCGTTAGGCTGTAGCTGCCGACAGTTCAACGAGATTTGACTAGAGGTTGATCAAGCTTCTTTGTAGATCCAAAATGAGGTGAACTTGTTTTTTGACGTTGTTAGCAGTTATCAATTTCAGTGTCGATAGATATGGAAGGATACGTGAAATAAACAGTTTAAATTAGATAGTATTCACTTCAAAACTTTAATGATTATAAGTCCTTATGACTATCAATCAAATAAAGGTCCATCTGACTATCAATCAAATATAGGTCCATCTGACTAT
>JADKLZ010005465.1:6841645-6854131 GCA_021533235.1 Biomphalaria straminea | reverse complement strand
AGTATATTTCTTAACAATGCTCAAGTCGGTTCTTTAGATAATTTGTCGGTATATTTCTTAACAATACTCAAGCCGGTTCTTTAGATAATTTGTCAGTATATTTCTTAGTTAAAGGAGTTTATGTATTTTTATTTCCACTTTGTTTACTATACAAGCCCTCTAGTCTATTAAAACTCCCCTTAAATCAGCGGTTCTCAATCTTGTAAGTTCGGCTACCCCTTTTTATAATACCCCACTATGCCGCGACCCGACCCCCCCCCCCACACACACACAGCAATAGAAGAATAGACAAAATGCAATCCATATTTTCGATGGTCTTAGGCGAAACCTGACAAATAGTTAATCGAACCCCCTCCAGGGGTCGCGAACCACAGGTTGAGAACCTCTGCCTTAAATCATTAAAGGGTGTTCCTAGTTTGCCTCCTACATGCATAACTATTTGGGTTCTAGACTCCAGAGTGTCATCTTAATCAATGTATCCAAATCTAAATGCATCTAACCCCTAACAATCCGCCAACGCTTTTCAACTATTTCTGTCTTCTTATTCTTGTACATTGATTCTGGAACTACAGAGGGGTCACCACTGGACAACACACTTGCTGTAGTAGTTACTCTGTATCCCAAATCTCGGTGTCTAGATGAGTTATCTCCTCCTAGACGTTGTCGCATCTTGTTATTGGCGTCACGATTCACTATTACCAGACTAGTCTCTTGAGACAGGACGTCTATTGGGATCCGATTTCTGTTGCTTTTTAGTCTTTTTGTTTTCTGTCTGTCGGATGGGGTGGAGATCGTAGGAAAGACAACGTTCGTTTTGTGCTTTGAGGTGGGTTTTTTTTATATAAGGGGATTTAAATAGCATCCTAGATGCAAGATTAAAGTTTACAATGAATGTACTTCTAGTATTTTTTTTCAACTCTTACTTTTTTTTAATAGTCAGAATCAGGGGCGTAGCTAGGAATTTTCAATTGTTTGTGGACCGGGGGGGGGGCGCGACCTCTTTGGAGACCTCTGCATTTTGCGTAATATTTAATTTTAAATGTAAAAAATACTTATGTCGGGGCCCCCCTCCAGTGTGGGGGCCGGGGGGGATTTTCAAACTCTCCCCCCTCCTCCTCCCACCCTAGTTACGTCAATGGTCAGAAATCAAAAGTTGGAAGGAAGGTCTTCAAACGCTGATGTGAAAAATGGAATCATTTATTTAAAACTTAGCACTTAGAAGAATGGCTGGTTATCAAAATTAACTTGAAGTTAAAATGTAAAATCTTGATCCATCCAGAATTCGATGTTTAACTCTACGAAACAAGAGGTGTAAAAAAAAAAAAACTTTAAAAAAATGACACAATTTCTTTTTTACACTTCAGAAAAAAAAAGTCACTTAATTTAAACTTAACCGGAAGTGGTACCGAAAGAAACACAATGGCAGACGCCGACTTACAAGAAGGAGGACATTTGGAACGTGATCTCTGAAATTGGAATTGGTCGCCGTGGGGAGTGAAATCAAAAGTCATTTAAATGTCTCGATAGAAACTAAAAGGAAAGACTGGAATAGGTGAAAAGAAAAACCAAACATGTTTTGAGAGTGAAAGAGAGAAAATGGGAGAACGAGAAAGAGAATAAAAAGGAGAAAGATATAGAGAGAGAAAGAGAGAGAAAGTGACAAATAGAGAGAAAGAGAGTGAAAGAGACAAATGGAGAGAGAGAGAAAGAGTGAAAGAGTGAAAGAGACAAATGGAGAGAGAGAGAGAGAGAAAGAGACAAAAAGAAAGAGAAAGAAGACGAGACAAAGAGAGAGAGAATGATAAAAAAAGGGATAGACAAAAAGAGAGAGAGTGATCAAAAGAGAAAGAGAAACAAAGAAAATTTAAGAATTCAGAATTTCTATTTTTATTTTTTCTGTTTGTTTGGTTGTTAGTTTGGTTGGGTTTATTGGAGAACAAAGGATCCACTCAAATGTATGGAAGTAAGACCCAGCTATACATTTACTTCTACTACTTCTAATACACGAACAACAAGTTCAAAGAAACAAAAAAGAAAATAAAGAACTTTCAAAAAAATTCACTTCCTTCTTAACACAGCTGACCAACTTTTGAAAGAGCGATTAGTTCGCTCTTTAGAACTGATGAATGATACATTTAGTAATATACTATTTTTTTGACCATGCCATCATTTTTTTCTATCTTGGTTGAATGTAGATATTTCCTTCAAAATTTATAAAATTCTAATGATAGTCCTATAGATCCAGGGTTAGAAGACTGTGCGAAAAATATACCTGAAAGATTTTCAAGACCGATTCTAATTTTAGAAAACATTTTTTGTTCAAAGTTATAACGGTCAAACTACACTTTTTTTTCCCGGTGTGACCAATTAGCTAGCAACTATTTTCCCAAAGCGATACATCAACAATCAAGTTTCTAGGCAAATCTTTAGAGCCGTTTACGAAATCTGTGTCGATGTTCCGATAAATAAATTTGCAAGCAGAGTAGAGGAATTGTAAAACGTTGAAGTGTTTGTATAAAAACATGTCTTCTTATTTCATATTGCTAGTTTCAACTTTCCACATTAATTTGAGTTTGTTTGTTTTTTTCCGCCAAGTCATTTCTGCAAACTTTCCGTTCATTGCGTGCAAAAGATACACGGGAGATAAACAAGGCAATGAATTTTTAAACAGCCTTGAACGAGGTCAATGGCATTCTCCCAGTTGAACCTGTCACATGTACAGCATCTATTACATTTTCATTTCATTCATTCTGAGAATGTCTCATTTAATATCAAAGGAATCTTGTGCTCTCTTCAGTTCGAAGGAAAACGAAGTTAAAATTAATTAGGCCCGCCCCAATCATACCCATTTTACAATACTTTCTTTTCTTGCACTAACTTGTCCGTTGTGGATGTCCAGTTAGGTTTATATAATTTATAAAAGATATATAATTGTACTCGGCTGTGGTCAAGCATGGAGAGGGATGGGCGCCGCCATGCAATTATCTAGCCCTCGATACGCGAAATGAGACAATGACCGAAAATATATCCATACCGGCTCGGCCGTCGCCTGGGTTAACAAGGGCCGCGCCTACCGTCACAGACCAGGGCGGAGGTGAGAAGTATACTACTGGTCAACACAAAAACAAAAACAAATATAATTGTTCGGAAGTAGGATTTGAACCAACGCCAAAAGGGAGGCTGGGAAAAAACAGCCAATATCTAACTTCGCTGCGATTAAAACACCTCAATATGGAGTCTGCACAAACAGTTCTTAGGTCCATTAGTTGTAGCCTTGTCGTCTGCCTACATTAAAACATCCCCACCAAAAACACTCACACAATAAATGCACTAAGTTTTGTTTCTTTTTATTGTCATTTTGAAAAGGCAATTTATCTCCAGAAACTTGCGTTCAATAGAGTTATTTATATAAGCACAAACGATATCATCAATATGATACGCTTTGGACGTAAAAGTTGACTTTTTAAAATAGAAATCTTTAAGAAGGGAAGCCAAGATACTGATAGAGTTACACCAGGCTCATATTCTTTACCTTTAACTCTTGGAACTACGTCACGCCAACATTAAAATCCTTTGTTTTTCTTAAGAGGGAGTCAAATGACATCTAGTAAAATTAAAGGAAGAGAAAAAAAAAAGCTAAAAATAAAACAAACGTTACGTTAATTTTCAATTGAATTGAGCGTATTTTCTAAGTAAAAGTAAAGTAAAGTGTCCCCTTCAGACCTTGCGATCTATGGGGCAGATGATGTAAAGGTCATCTGTTTCTTTGGCCAACGGTTAACGAGCAGGGTGTTAGTGGCCAGCACAACGACCAACCGCCTTTACTTTCCCCAACTAAAGTCAGGTACCCATTAGAGTTGGGTGGACTCAGGGGCGCCCTAAAAATCCTGAAATTCAAAATCTCAGTCTTCACCGGGATTTGAACCCAGGACCTCAGGTTCGGAAGCCAAGCGCTTAACCGTTCGACCACCGCGCCCCCCTTTTTCTAAGTGGTAATATTAAAATACAACAGATTCCTGTCTTTGCATTAATTTGACTTTAGACTGAAGAAATAACCGAGCAAATCCAACGACTCAAATTTCGAATACATTAATTAATGACACTAACTAAATTATTTAAAAAAAAAAGATTACAAAGACAGTTTATGTGGAAGCACAAACTAAAAATCAGCCCTCGTAGTGGTCCACCTAGGCAGGTAAAAAGGTAGTATCAATATTATCAGGAAGAATATCAAAATGAAATTCAAAGGCAAATAACAGAGAATAAAGAAGGATGACCGATCTTATGTGGTGCCCCAGCAGTCCAGCAGACCAAGGGATAGGTGAAAGTGAATGTGAAGTTAAATGTTAACCTGGCCTTACTGATGTCTTATAATTATTATCTAATTGGTCTAATTGTTTTGTATGGGGGCAATATCTTAATCAAAGACTCATGTGATAAAACCATTTCCGTAAAAAAATATTTGTTTAGTTTAGTGTGCTATGCACCCTGTGTAGTGTAGCAGTTCACGCGATGATAAGAAAAATTACTTATTAATTGCTTTTTAACATTACGTTCCACTTAAATGGATGTTAAATCGATTTTTACTCTTTAAAAAAAGTGATTTTTTTTTTGTAAATGTTGTAGTCAGTATGGCAGAACTTACTTAACTTAGCAATACATTTTAAAACAAAATAATGTTGTCAAAAATTTTATAACCGTTGGCATACACCTGTTCAAAATAGGGTAAATAATTGTCTCCATTACTAAAAAGCCTCCCGTGTTTATTACTATTAATAGGGATAGGTGTAAAAATGGTGTATTTTATGAAAAAAAAACTGCTTGCATAGTTGATTTTAAAAATTAAAACTTTAGCTTTCAGAAAAAAAGTAGCCGTTGCATCCAGGGCCGGATTAAGCCAATTTGGTGCCCTAGGCACAAACCCAAATGGGTGCCCCCTTCTGCCCAGACCCCGGATCCTCCACTGACAGCTGGTATGTTCAATATTATGCAAAAAACTAACAAAGACAAACGATTATTAACACATATGTTTGTACTACCGTCACTCATATAAAACCTACAACAAGGTATTTCTGTATTATAGGAGTTTTTTTCTTTTTATTAAAAATATAATTTTATCATGAAATACATTTTAAACATAGAAAATTTAATAAATCACACAAAATCCTTTATTTCAACAGCATCCAGACAGTTTTTTTCAACGTGGCGACAATAACTGAGAAAGTCAGAGAGAGCACACATTTACATTCTAAAGTTCTTTTTTTCTAGATTTACGTTTGGCAAAGTTTTTGAGTACGGTACATCATCAAAGTTAATTTTGCGCAACAAGTCTGCCTCAATCATCAGCAGAGACAAAGAATCAAGCCTTTCTTGTTTCATTGTTGATCTACTTGGATTTTGTACGTTTCAACTGAGAAAAAGAGCGCTCAGTTGAACAGTTTGTGATCATTAATATTAAAAATATGCGCAAGGCGATCTCAACGTTTTGGAAAAGCACACTTGATGTTGTCTCTAACTATTACTTTGTAGAATTCTGCATGACTGAACGTGTTGTTCTCAGATTTTGATTCACGAAACTTGTGGCGAATATATGAGTGGAACTGTTGTAGTTCAGTATATGAATTATTGTTCAGATTTTCAGAATAAGCATTAATTAGTGCTTCACAACACTGCAATGTTTGTGGTACATCGACCAAACAAGAAAATAGAACTACTATATCATTATATACCTGCGCTCGTCTACTCATCTCTGTCTCAAGTTTGTCAACAATCGCGTAGAAAGTAGATATACGAAATTTGTCTCTGGCATTCAGTGAGACCTCAGGGGCATTACCATCAATGACCACTGTCTTTTGTTTAGGATTACGGGTCAAAGTTGCCTTATATTCCACACCTGGTGTTAGTTATTTTGCAGCTTCTTCAAATCTTTCAAATTCATTCCTAGATTCACGCAAGTGATCTGCTAGTGAGGAATACAAATCAGCACACGTTACGTTTTCAAATTCACTTGCTCATTTTGTAGAGTTTGACTGACCCTATGAAAATGTTGTAACACTTCTTCCCTAAAAGACAAGCATGAAAGCAAATTCTAATTCTTGGATCTTCTTTGCAATGTTTTCTGCTTCTCTTCTGGTGTTCCCTTCTGTGACTGGTTTTCTTGTAAACATTCTAACGCTTCTATAATCTGAGGATGAGACTTTACAATAGCTTTGTTGCCACAGCATGTTCCTCCCAGCCATTTAATGTCACGTCGACAAATTAGCACTATTCACAATTGTTTTCACTAGCAGACCAAAATGGAAGTGAATTTGTCGCTAGGCATTAGTGCGTTACGTAGCATAAACATCTCGTATACAAGTAAAAAAAATAGCACAAAATGCCTCGAAGAAAAATAGCAAAAAATGGATGGGGATATTTTACCCCCAGGTTGTGTTACCAAGGTTAAATAATGTGAGATTCAATATTACATTTGCGTTTGCTAATGTCATATGTCAATTTCGCGCGGCTATCGGGACGATATACACATTTTCTTGCGGACTTGTGGTGCCCCCAAACGTTTGGTGCCCTAGGCACGTGCCTTGTTTGCCTAATGGTTAATCCAGGCCTGGTTGCATCATAACTTTGAATGGCCTAACATATCATGTCGAGTTTTCACTATTTATTCTAGTTTACGAAATCTAAACGTGACGGACGGACAGACAAACCACACAAAACTATCAACGTCTATTCCCCTTTCGGGGGCCGCTAAAAAAGTCGTTTTTGATAGATTAGATGTAAGCTCTTTAGCTGCAAGCTAAATGTTTTTTTTCTTTAAGGAAAATTATCGATTTCCTCTCTATAGAGGAAGAAATAGACTACTGAAACCTTTTAGC
Source organism: Biomphalaria straminea (assembly GCA_021533235.1). Lineage (NCBI taxonomy): Eukaryota > Metazoa > Mollusca > Gastropoda > Planorbidae > Biomphalaria > Biomphalaria straminea. Next base: position 6,847,259 of record JADKLZ010005465.1, on the reverse strand, counting down.
ACTGATTTATTTCATTTGTACAGCTATGACACCGTTAGAACTTGAACAGTATACACATTATCTATTTTTGTACACATATAAGTTGAATGCGACTATTGAAAAACTGACAGTTTGTGTTCATCTTTAGCGGCCTCTGCATCTATGGCCATGTAACAAGATCTTCAGGACTCGCAAAGACCTTCCTCCAGGGAACAGTACCAGGAAAAAGAAGAAGTGGCAGACAGAGAAAGCGATGGGAAGACAACATAAAAGAATGGACGGGCCAACCAGTGAAAGAAGTTCTAATCAGGGCAAAGGATAGAGAGGAATGGAGAAGGCCGGTCTACAAGTCTTGCTTGGTGCCCCAACGGTCCACCAGACTAAGGGATAGGTAACAGGTAACAGCATGGAAAAACAGTTGCTGGATGTCAGGTTCGTCTGACAGATATTGAACAGAAGAAAGAATCGCGCTATACACAATGTGACTCACTTTATCTATTAGAAAGCGAACCCTTTTTTGTTTGTTTGCTGGTTCTTTCATGCTAAAAAATATCAAAACTGTCTACCTGCATTATTTATCATACACTGGACTCATGGGCAGGCCCATGAAGTCCGCCCTGAGTTTGAGTTAAAATACAAACTCTCGTTGTATTCTTGATTCTTTTACAAAACTTATATTAATTCACTGTGTCTGGTGAACAGTTTGTATACGTTATTTGTTCTCTTTCTCTTTTTTTCTCCATTTGGGCCAAGTTGAAACTGTGTACAATTATTCATTGGCGTAGACAAGTTATGAATAAAAAAATAACCAAATTAGACTACAAATAAATGGTAATTAATTATTTGGTTTGATATCAACAAGGAAAATTCATCCTTCAGTATTCGCATATGTGGCTAAATATGTAGGGTTTGGTCCTGTTCGATAATTGTACATGTTATTTCTTCCACTCCCAATCTTCGATCAAGTTGAAGCTTCACACAATTATTTATTGTACCTAACATAACATGAATCAATTGAATAATCTATATATATAATCCTCAAAGAACTAGGCCAGACAACAACAACAACGAGTAAATAGGGAAGATCCCATGGCGCACGCACCACGGTGTGCATGGACCCAATCCGCACCGCACTATTTCATTCACAAAATAGCAATAGACATAAAGAAATCAATAGACCGGGTAAAGGAAGTAACTTCGTGAAAACACACGTATATATATATATATCTACTATTGAATTACAAAAGATTTCAATAATTTCCGGAGATTTCCAGGACTTTTTCGTAGGTCTATATTTAATAACATTTCAGGAGATATCGCAGGGGCTCCTGGTAAATCAAGAGGCAGCGGGAAATCTGTTATATGTTATAAAATTGTTTAATTTAATAATTTATACATCTAAAATCTGTTCCTAGATCTAGATCTAGATCTAAAACTCAAATTCAACTCCGCAAGTATAGTTTTATGCTTTAGCACATGAACATACTAATTAGGCCTATATATAGTCCATTTAATCAAATTAACATTCAAATTTGTTTTTCTAAAGCATTGTTACATGAGTGCAGCTATATTCTTAATATCGCGTAAATTAAGGTAAATTAGCCATTTTTTAAAAATCTCCATTCATAGTATTTTTCATTCATGAATTCACGCATTTTTACTTATAACAAGCAAATGGGAAGATCCCATGGCGTACGCACCACGGTGTGAATGGGAAATAATATATCCAAAATCCGCACTATTTTCATTCACAAAATAGCATAGCATATTTTTTTTTAATTTAAAAAGATTTTAATAATGTCCGGAAATTTCCAGAACTTTTTCGACCGGCGGCATAGCATTTAATAACATTTCAGGAGATTTCCAGGGTGCTCCCGGTAAATCAAGAGGCCGCGGGAAATCTGTTATGTTTTATAAAATGGTTCAATTTAATCATTTATATACCTAAAAATTAGCACGGGTCCAAAGAAAGTTAGGGACCCACTGTGGTCGCATATGTTGCAGTGCCTAAGGCCTGCCCTGGTAAACAGCGGCGTATGCTATGCCGCCGGTCGACTAGTTAAACAATTAATCCATAAATTATTGGTTAGTCCTTATTTTGTTTGATAAATAATAAGGGAAATAACGCCTACATTATTTAGTTCGATAATTGTTTTTTTAACAGGATTTATTATATTTTGATTGTTTGTAGATCACTTCCACTCCTTGTTTACAACACATTTTTTTCTAATGAAAAAAACAATAATAAAGAACTGTTTTTAATAATAATATGCTGTACAGTGAGATGGTTTGAGCTGTCATTGCTTATAAGATAAAAATTATATAAAGTTATAGAAACATTTATGTATCTACTTGCTCAACAAGGTTTATACAAATATAGCCAAAAACATTAGTTCCATAGTCTTACAACGACTGTGCACGCACTGAAAGGTGCCCTAGTCTAAGAAATGTTGTAAACAGTGCTCAGACTCAACAATGACAGCATGTCAGAACTCGAACGCCCCAGAGAAACATTACTAAGATACGAGAGCTGAAGCGGTTCTCTCAGGTATAGGCTCTGTGACAGCAGCGTTGAAGAATCTGCCAGGCTCCAAATTTTGACAAATCTTAGAAAAAAACACTCAGTCTGTCTGTCTGGTACAAATATTGTACACATTATTTCTAAGTGGCGTAGCTAGGGCGGGGGGAGAAGGGGGGGGGGGGTAAAATTGTAATCATCTTAGAAATACTTCAAGTACATCTGAGCTACACTTGCATCCGTTACAATGCCATATTTTAATATATATTCTCCAAAAAGCTGCCAATCTAAATCATATGATTCTTTTCCTTAAATTTATTCATAAACTTAATTTTATAAGGCTCAATTCTTAAAGCATCATGACAAAGACAACCATTTAAAACACAGTAGTCTAACTATCAGTGTCAAGTGTTTGTCTGAGTTAGAACCGCTCCTGTATATAAAAAGTACCAATTAAGTTAGACAGCCAGAGTGTTGATCCAATTAATACAAATTATGCATCAGACAGCGTCGTCATGGAGATAAGAGTAGTCCCGCTGTGTTTACATTGCAAGGATACACCAAGTGTTACTGGGATAGATGCATTGCATACCACCGGAAGTGTCACGACGAGCATGCCAATGTTCTTTCTAGTCTCGCGCTAATGCTGGAGAGAGACGCGACTATGTGTTGGGCTATGTGCAGTGTCGTAGCTAGAGTGAGGGAAAGAGGGGGGATGAATTTCTAAATCCCCCCGAGCCAAATGAGTGTTTTTACATGAAATATATAACATTAAGCAAAATGCAACCCCCCCCCCCCCTTTTTAAAAGTGATAAAACCCCCCCCCCCCCCCGTCCTTCAAATGATGCAAAATTCTTAGCTACTCCCCTGGCTATATACGCCCATTGTCTGAAACTTAAGGAGAGACGGTAATGTACCAGGCCAGGGTACCGCCAATCGTCCCACGCTAAATATTAAAGATGTTTATTATTCGCTTGGCTAGTAGGTCACCTTCCATCATAGTAGTTAATAGTGGTAGTTAACTATTGGGGATTTTCACTTTAAAACTAAATTGGAATTTAGGTCTACACTTAGAAGACGGTGCACACAATTATCCCATACATTCATTTATTGAGTCAGAAAAGCCTATATACTTAATTCGGAAATATTTGCAAAATGTTTTATATGTTTCGGATGTTCCTCCAGAGTTGAAGATAGTTTACTTCCTACGGGTGATGGGAGCGGGCAGGGTTTGAACCCTGGGCCATCGATAAATCCAAACGACAGTCAAGCGCGCAAACATCACGACCAGGCATTTCCAAAAGCGATAATCATTTGAATAACGCAAATATGCTTTCAAAACCGATGTTTGATCTAGACCTACAATATTATTTCTAGATCTAGATTTCTAGCCATTAACTGCCCCAGATACCAGGATGTCAGGGATAAGTTTTTCATAGCCACTGACTTACAAATACTGTTCAATACTGTCGACCCTGGGAAGGTACAAGGGTTTATCCGTGAGGTGGGGTTGTCTGCGAGGATCTGATTTGTGAGTCTGTAGACACATACTATTTACACTAGTTTTTTATCAAATATTTAAATTTTTATCTGTACTATTTTAACTGTAAATAGACTCTGATCTTAATAAGTTAATTGTATGGACTTTGACCTTTTTATAGAGGGAGAGTAGTCCTTAAGGGACTGCAGGCACGACATGGCCTATACTGTGCCGATGTGCCTAAAACCAAAAAAAAAAAGAAAACAAACCTAGCCAAATTTAAATGTATTTCATTTTTTTTTACATGAATAATGATAACAGTCAAACTAGAGTTTTCCCCGTGTCGACAACGAACTAGTAATTTTTTCCCAGCGTGTACATCTATGAATATGTGCCACTTTTTCCCATCTTATATTAATTAGTTATTAACCTAAAATTAATCGCAAATACAAGATTTATAAAAGTGATATTGTCTTTTTGTTCTGGTATAAGTCACATGTAATTTTTCTTCTTTGTATCCCTGTTACATTCTGTCTTTTATTTCACAGGAGTATCCATAATCTAACCACTAGCGGATCCAGAACTTTGGAGTTGGGGGGGGGGCGATTTTTTCCACACCCTAACCCTAACGCCCAGTAAACCCTAACCTTATGCATAAACGTGCGTATATATATATACACGAGAATAAAAAAAAACAGTGTTTTTTAACCTTCGTGGAAAAAACAAAACAAAAAACAGTCATGTTGAGGCAAGCTGGGGGTCTAAGGGACGGCTGTAAGCTTCGCCAGTGGAATTCGGGGCGAAGCCCCGACGCTAGAAGCGTTTTCTTGCATACTTCACTGCAGAAACGCATTATCCTGACATATACAGCTCACTATTCATCAGTAGATTTCGGGGCAAAGCCCCGACCTCAAAAGCGTTTTCTTGCATTCGTCAGTGCAGAAACGCATTATCCTGACATATAGGCCTACAGCTCATTATTTATCAGTAGATTTCGGGGCGAAGCCCCGACGCAAAAAGCATTTTCTTGCATATTTAACTGCAGTAACGCATTATCCTGACATATACAGCTCATTATTTATCATTAGATTGCGGGGCCAAGCCCCGACGCCAAAAGCGTTTTCTTGCATACTTCACTGCAGTAATGCATTATTATTGACATATATGCCTACAGCTCATTATTTATCAGTAGATTTCGCATCGAAGCCCCGACGCCAAAAGCATTTTCTTGCATATTTCACTGCAGTAACGCATTATCCTGACATATACAGCTCATTATTTATCATTAGATTGCGGGGCGAAGCCCCGACGCCAAAAGCGTTTTCTTGCATACTTTACTGCAGAAACGCATTATCGACATATAGAGCTCATTATTAATCAGTTGATTTCGGGGCGAAGCCCCGACGCCAAAAGCGTTTTCTTGCATTCTCCACCAAAAAATCGCATTTTCCTGACCTTAAGCTCACCATTCATCCTATTAAAAAAGGACCTTTTGAATAATGTTGAAAAATATTCTAATAATATCAATCCATAAAAATATCCATCGCCCCCTCCCGACCCCACCATATCCGTCAACATACTAGAGGGGGCGAAATAATCTAAAAATATGTAGAAATATAAAATAATTAGTATATATT
>JADKLZ010005465.1:6823117-6833377 GCA_021533235.1 Biomphalaria straminea | reverse complement strand
TTGTTAATGAAGCTCTTGTTAAGTTCTTGTATTAGATGTGCTGTGTTGTGTTAAGCAGTGTTTGCAGAAGGCCTGAGAAGTGAAGTTCGTTACAATATATTATTCTTATGGACCATAAGAAGACATATAACTGACTAAATGAGCAACCTGTGCCTGATCTTTGATTTTTTTTTACAGATTTTTTTGGTTTCTTTTTCAAATCGAGAAACATTTCTTCAGAAGCACGTTTGAAGCAGTCTTTGACATACTCACCATCTATAAATGGTTTGCCTTTTTGTGCAATTGCTTGCCTGATTAGCATTACTTGTAGATTGCATATAAGATTTTTTTTTAAATCGCTTCTTACTCATTTACCTGAAAAAAAAAATTTACGTCACAGCCAAAGCACGCAGTCTTGCGTCGAAAGCGAATTGAAACCTACATAGAAACTTTCGACGATGGCGTCCTTTCGAGAGATTCTGACGGACTGGTAATATAGACGACGCGTGTATTTAGGAAGGGGTGTGGTGAAAAGCGAGTACAAGTAGCTGAGAGAATCTGTGTCTAACCCTCTTTAAGCTATTCAGAGCTACTTTAAAAAATGTTTCGATAAAATTAATAATATTTGCGTGTAGAACTAAAGAGCCGCAGCTTCACACCCAAAGAGCCGCATGCGGCTCGCGAACCGCGAATTGGTAATGTGTGTATTAGTATCTTAAGAATGAAGGTCTTAAATATACAATTATTTGGCGTTGTAATCTTGATTTCCTTTATTATGGTTACTTTTAAATTTAACAATTATACAAAATAAGAAAACGTTAAATTTATTATTTTATTCTGATTGAATTTTGTTTTCTTCTACAGTTATCTGAATAGAGCCTCAGCGTGTAGAAGAAGTAATGTTGCCGACGTGTTCGACGAGAACTAGAACATTAGTTTTGGCTTGTCTTCTCATTTTTCATGTGCACCTTTCAACTCCACTGTTTAGATTTATCTTTCACCAAGATTTGCAGATGACTGGATGCGTCAGTAAAAGTTACACCGGCATCATTCATCTGGCCTGCGCCATTAAATGTCTGGACACCAAGAAATGTCCTTCATTTGTTTATATCCCAGAGAAGGCGTACTGTAAGATCTGCGCTGACGGCAACACTGAGACAGGTCTTACGTTCATGCGTGGAACAGGAACGTACTTACTGAGAAATTTACAGGGCTTCAATATTGTGTTACCTGGCAATAACAATGTCTTACAGTTGAACCTCTTTGGGGCACTGTTACCAAGCGAACTGGTAGGTAGATACTGATTGCATTCATTCTTCTTCTTCTTCTTCTTCGTTCTCATTATTATGTTGGAGGGTTCAGATCACTACACCAATATATGAGATGAACAGCGCAGTGGTTTCCAAATCAGGGAGCTCTCCGTATAGTTTTCTTTGTATTGGGGGGTTTTGGGGCCAGTGTCTTATGCGGGCAGTGTTGGAGGACATGGCCGGCATTCTCTGGAGACACTCCACATGGGCAGATGTCACTGGTTCAAATTTTGAGCTTCCGGTACATGTGTTGTCGCATTCTGTTGTGCATTCATTTCGGACTAGTTTTCACAAGATATAAATGCTAGTATTATAAATACTTTTAAAGAGCGTTGTGGCAAAGCGGTTAAGAGCTTGGTTTGGTTCCTAGTTTGAGTCCAGGAGAAGATTAGGATTTTGAACTTCGAGACTTTTTGGGAACTCTTTTCTATAAGTTAGGAGGCGCGGTGGCTGAGCGGTAAAGCGCTTGGTTTCTGAACAGGGGGTCCCGGGTTCGAATCCCGGTGAAGACTGGGATTTTTATTTTCGGGATCCATGGGCGCCTCTGAGTCCACCCAGCTCTAATGGGTACCTGACATTTGTTGGGGGAAAGTAAAGGCGGTTGGTCGTTGTGCTGGCCACATGACACCCTCGTTAACCATAGGCCACAGAATCAGATGATCTTTACATCATCTGCCCTATAGACCACAAGGTCTGAAAGGGGAACTTTTCCTATAAGTTCAAACTCTAATGGGTACTTGACATACGTTGGGAACTGGGAGGTAAGGGCGCTTTGTCGCTGATAAACATATACATGACTCAATGTAGTCTGTCATGTCAGGCTACAAGGAACCAACACGGTGTTATGGTAGAGTAGGCTGTGTGTTTAAATAGAGTTAGAAACAGAGACGGTTTTAGAAAGATTGGACGGATGTCCCAGTGATTAATGAAGTATCATTTTATAGAACTGAAAATTGTTATTGAGTATTATTGAAAAATGTTATAAATGTTCTCTGGCTAATGATAAGTAACAAGAAAAAATAAGTGAAGTCAGATGATATTATAATATTGTGGGCCAATACAGTATGACTTCACTTATGACTGTTAGCTGTTACCTGTTACCTATCCCTTAGTCTGGTGGACCGTTGGGGCACCAAGCAAGACTAGACTTGTAGACCGTCTTTCTCCATTCCTCTCTATCCTTTGCCCTGTTTAAAACCTCTTTCAATGGTAGGCCCGTCCATTCTTTTATGTTGCCTTCCCACCGCTTTCTATGTCTGCCTCTTCTTCTTTTTCCTGGTACTGTTCCCTGGAGGAAGGTCTTTGCGAGTCCCGAAGATCTTGTTATATGGCCATACATTTTAAGCTTTCGTTTCTTCACAGTAGTTAGCAGGTCATCGCTGCACTAACCCTGTCTCAAATTCTCCTGGTTTGTGATGCGGTCTTTAAATGTGATGCCTAGGATCCTTCTGTAGCATCTCAATTCCATTGCTAGGATCCTCCTCTCTAGCTCTGCAGTCAGGGTCCAAGACTCACAAGCACTTATGACTACTTGTTACTAATCATTAGCCACAGAACATTTATAACATAACAATATACATAGTAACCAGCTTTACTTTTATAACACGACACTTTCTAAAACGTCTTTATTTGTAACTACTATTCAACTACTTTCTAAACAGCCAAGTAATAGAGTAAGACCATCTTGGTCTCTTGTCGCCCTAAGTCTACTACGTCATTAGTCTGTTATACTACGTCATTACTCTGTCTTACTACGTCACTACTTTTACCGTCGCTAAAAACTACACACAATCTATTTAACTAACAAAGCTAACATACTCTCTAAAGCAGAACATAACAAGTCTCAGTGAGCATGGAGAACATGGCAGTCATATAGAACATATAAGCGGCAATGGTTAACTAATCTAAATAGAGACGAGATAATACTTAATGTTTTCATACAGCTTATATCAATTCACTATGTCTGTCTTTCTGTCTGTCTGGTAAAAAAAAAAAGTTTTTACATGTGATTTCTTCCACACCCAATGTCGGGCCAAGCTGAAATTGTGCACAATTATTTCTTTCACCTGATACCACAAGAGTTTCCTTATTACTTTTTGACGTCTTTTCTCCATATTCTAATTCTGGAATCAAGTTGAAATTTTACATAATTATTCATAATTGATTACCATACACGAATCAATAAAAAAAACTAACCAATTAGTTAATCCTATCATTTATTACTAATTTATTAATTTTGTTTTATATTAGCAGAATGAGAGCTAAAACCTGTAATTTTCAGATAAATGACAGTAATAAGTAGTTATTCCCATTAGATTAGCTTTGGTTTTTAAAAGTATTATTTTCTTCTATTGCTTTTCTTTCCCTTTCAGCTTTATGTCCGAGCTGTCCTCTTTGGGAAAGAAGACTGGAGGATTAACCTGTTGCAAAATGACACCTTCATTCCGTTCAATTTTAAACGCAGGGTTGACGGGACATGCACTAGATCTCCATGTCAAATTATAAACACTATGAACAATACTAAGTTTGTTAGTGAAGTACAGTTACCAGACTTCCCTTACGTCAAGGGCCAGTCGTTCGAGCTTCACATTTTGCTTCGAGTCAACTATGCGTACATCTACTTCAACAGGCGGCTCAGGCATACATATAACAACACTGGCGGACCAGTCATGGAGAGAGGGCGATATCTGACTCTCCTTGGAGACTTCTTTGTAGAAGAGCTAGCAATTTAATAAAACTGGACTCTACAAGGATGGAATTCGACATGTAATACTTTTAAATAATGTAAAAACACTTATGTTTAATATGTTGAATACATGTATGTAATAAATTACATTAGAACAATTCGTAAATTTAAGAAAAAATAATTAAATACCTGGGAGGGTGGACACTAATTAAAAAAAAATAAACGACTCTTCCTAGAAATCGAACCGTTATATTGCTGAGAAATATGGAGCCTGAACAAGGATCTCAACGGCTCTAATAATTTTCCTTGAATCTTAATAGTTCATGTATATCGCTGAGAAAAGAATTGGCCACACTGGGAAAACTCAATTTTGCCAGTTATAATGTTTTAAATGTGAAAATGGAAATACATTTAAATTTGGCTACACAACGAGAAAATATTTGTCTTGAACGGTCTAAACGTCTTCTGGCATTTCCTCATGTACGCAATAAATTATTTAAGCCTTTAATAAATTAATGTTCTGGAAACAATTCAGGTATCATCTTAGTCTAGAGCTGAAAGCCTATCATTAGAAAATTATATAGTGCAGTAGATTTCAAAGTTAGCTTAACGAGGAGATTTTCTCACATCAGTGGAGGGGTGGGTGGGGTAGAGAAATGTCAGTTGTTTTTTTCAGTATCTTAAATTCATTATTTATCAAGAGAAAAACAATAGCTCTATAAGATAAAAGAGGTTTAGCGTTTTTAAGCGGCCTTCGCAATGGTAAAAGGACGCTATTAGTTTTGTGTTTTGTCTGTCCGTCCGTCCCGTTTAGATCTCGTAAACTACAAAAAAATATTGAAAATCCGACATCATGATATTTTAGACCTTTCAAAGTTCTGATAAACGGCTAGCTTATTCTTTTCTGAAAGCGAAAAATTAAATTTAAAAAATCAACTTCGCAAGCAGTTTTTTTTAAAATTACATTATTTTCTTAAAATTGCATAATTTTTACAACTATTTACTTTTGATAGTAACAGACAACAGGAGGCTATTTAGTAAGGATCATTCTCCCTATAGGTATCACATTTAAGCAAACGGTTTTAGATTTTTGTCTTTTTTTAAAATGTAGTAGTTAGTGTTTGAATGTTTTTCCCATTAAATATTAAACATGACGCGAAATGCAGGGGCTACCTAATAGGCCGCCACAATGATTACAAATTCCTAGCTTTGCTAGTGTTACTTAGTTTCAAAACTTGTGACTTTTAATTTTTTTAAGGTTCTTTTTTCCATTTTCTAGATACTAAAAAATTGCAACAATATTTTTTTAAAGTTTGATGTAACAACAAAACAATGCTTGACATCTCAAAGTTTGTTAAGTAAGCACTTAGTACGTTATATTCAAACAATGTATTGAGGCTAATTAATTGATAATAAAATAGTAAGCTTGTTTGATCTAATTGATTAATTAATATATTTACTAGTGTGAATCTCTAGTATGAATTACTTAACTGTGATAGTTTTAATGAGACAAAACTCAGATATTATGTTTTTGTATCACCCATAGACATAAATAAATATAGACTGGAAAAAGGAAGTAACTTCATGTAACTTGAAAACATGTATATCTATTGAATTTGGATTTCCGAATTATGAAAACTTTAAAAATTGCATGATCTTCAGTCTTAAAGATTAAACAAAATGTATAGACATTAAATACAGTACACACAATTGCAATTCACAAATTTTCATTTCATTAAACTCTCTTATTGGCCAGTCTTTATTTATTTATGTCTATGGTATCACCTTTCGATGTTCTTTGTTGCACAAGATGTTTTTAGTTTCTACACCTACAACATATAAAGTCATAGCTATTTATCTAATATTGTGTTTATATATTTAGATTATGGTATTTCTCTGTAAAAAAAAAAAAAGAACAAACTTAAGAAACAAAAAATGAAGGGTATTTCTATTCATGTTTCTATATTCTTTTTTTTTAATTTTTAGACATTGAAGAGTTTCATATTTTAAAAGCAAAGTAAGAATAGAGTGTTTTATGGTAGACAATGTACAAATGGAACTAATTAGACGTATAGCACAGTTACTATTGTTATAGCATGATTAGGAATTAGTTATTTGTTTCCTAGAAAGGTAAATCGACTAGTAAAAACAAGAATAGGTTTTTTGGGGAAGAAAAGAGAAATATAAATATACTACTTTTGACGGTTTGAGAGAAAGGCAGTTTTTATGGACGTAAAGATTTAGCTTGACGACATTCGACGGTTCCCTTTGTTATTCGCTATCAGCGTCGACTAACTTTCGACTGTGCTATTTGATGTTGATATTTGAGTGTAACCTCCTTTGACTTATCTGAATAAGACACAAGCGCCTAACACAGCGGTTCTCAACCTTTTTTGCTCGGCGACCCCTTTTTAAAATCCCCCACTCTGCCGCGACTCACACACACATACATCATTAGAAGAATAGACAATAACAATCCTTATTTTCAATGGTCTTAGGCGACCTCCTGGCAAATCGTCAATCGAACCCCCAAGGGGGTCGCGATCCACAGGTTGAGAATCCCTGGCCTAACTACCAATTTTTCTAGTGCAATCTCTTAGCCTAGTCTATACGAAATAAAAATAATTTAAATTAACGTATAAGTTATTATTACTTTTCTTGTTGATTACTGTATCGTCAGTCATAAGAAGCAAGTGTGCGAAATTTGAAACCTGATCCAAGATTCAGTGTGGAGGAAATAACGTGTACAAACGTTTTACCAGACAGACAGACAGAAAGACAGACAGATAGACAGACAGTTAGTTGGTATAAGCTTTGTAAATGAAGCCTGTTAGTGTGGACGTCAATCGCAGGTTTGCACTTATAAAAAAAAATTCTACGCAAGATGCATCATTCTCTGATTGCAGAAAGAGTTTAATAATCTGGAAAAAAATAGCTTAATGTGTAGAGAGAGCAAGCCAGAGCCAACTAAGAGCCATTGAGCTTTATATGGACCACTTGAGGCTGGCGCTGTTCAGCATGACCCTCAAATGTCATTACTGCTATAGAGAATAAAACATCACCGACTGATGGACGCAATGGAGCATGACCTACAAAACATTTAAAAGAGTTTACAGCGTCGACCTGATGTCTAAAAGTACTTCGATCTTTTAGTACTTACCGCACATGCGCAGCTCATTACACGAACGCATTCAACACTGGGATTCTAATTAGATGACGTTCAAACACATCTATGTTTTATCATCAGACACTTGTAGGTCGGTGTCTCCACGGTCTGGTGACGGCTAGGTTCATGCTTGATTAATTATGCATGCAGCCAATATGTTAAAATACGACCACGTAGAGTAAGAGCGGCATTGAAATTAGTTTGCACTTTCGAAATTACTTAACTGGTGGTAATTTTGTTTTGGAATTAAAATGTGTTTTTTTTTTTTTTTTTTTTTTCCTTTGCTCGCGTCATTTCGGTTTTGAATGAAAAAGGCATCTAGATAAAGTGCTATTGACACATGTTGATTCGGTGTTGACGCAGGTAGGTTGTAATATGTCAAAAAATTATATTGTGAATTATAAGTTTAGAACAATGACGGGAGGATGATGGCCGAGTCGTAAAGCGCTTGGCTTCCGAACACAGTGATCTCGAGTTTGAGTCTTGTTGAAGATTGTGATTTTGATCTTCGGGAGTTTTGAGGACGACCCTGAGTCCACCCAACTAATGGTTACGTGACATCCGTTTTGTTTTGTTTGACATGTTTTGAATGTTCCTTCAGAGTTAGGGTTAGGGATAATCTACACCCTAGCTCAAAACTCCCACTGGAAGACCCGGGGATGGCAGCGGACCGATTATGAGCCCTGGACAACCGAGGCGACCGAACTACAGTCCAAAGCGCATACCACACGACCAGGCAGACATCCAATTGGGGAAGTAAAGGCAGTTGGTCTTAGTGCTGGCAGCATGATACTCTTGATTGCCGTCGAAACAGAAAAGTTTCTTTGCCCCAAAAGAACGCAAGGTCTTTATGACAGTGCTGTCCAAACTTAGACCTGCGGCGTTTGAGATTTATTTTCCAGCCCTTGGAAACTTCGGTCAACAGTGCACTACGAAGCAGCAGACTAAAACAACAACAAGAAAGTTCCCCTTACGGACCTTGCGATCTATAGGGCAGATGATGTTAGGGTCATCTGTTTCTTTGTCCGCTTTTATTTTTTCTCCCAACTAATATCAGGTTTATATAATAGCTGCTTAGACTGAGAGACACACCCTAAGAATCCCGAAATTCAACATTCCAGTCTTTAACAGCATTCAAACCAGAAACTCCACGGTTCAGAAGCTATACAGTTTCCCGCTCATCCACCGCGCCTTCCATTTCGTACACATTCCATTACAGATCAATGACTTCTAATTTAAAAAAAATATGTCATGTTTATTTGATTAATTATTAAATGTAAATTTACAAAGAAAACTGATATTTTATTTCAATTTATACTAAAGTTAAATGTTGAAAAATATGAAAGCTATTACTTTCAAATTTACGAAATTAAATTCTATGTTTTGTCATTCATTCAAAGTATTCTCTGTTAATGACGGTCAAACTTGTGATAGATGTCCCTGTAGAGCGTCACCAGAGAATGCTGACCACGTCCTCCAAAACATTGACCCAGAGGCCCTAACAAGATACTGGACCCAGAACACTACTTGAGTAGACAGAATGGAGAGCTGCCTAATCTGGACACTTCTGAGTATTTCACCTCAGATAGACAAATGATAATCTGAACTCTCCAACTTGATAAGGACAACGTAGAAGACCGGGGGGGAATGTAGTGTTATAACCTGGCCATTCGCACCTCTTTACAAGCTAGCACAGAAGTCAAAGATATGCACTGTTAGAGACTAGACATTGGTAGGAAGACAAGGGAGAAACAATGAAGTTCTACACAGAGGCGTGGCGAGCAAAGCATGCGCCCGGAGCAAAAAACATTTTTGGCGCTCGCCCCGCCCCCGCCCCCCCCCCCTTATCATTATTACATAGTAGTTTAGGCCTATAAATAGAAAGTACTTAATATTAATGGTGGGAAGCGTGGTCGAGAGGCTAAGTGCGGCTTGAGCTTGGCTTGGCTTGGCTACCTAGAAGGGGGCTTGAGGTTCGACACCCGACTCGGGCAGAGTTGTGTTTACTGAGCGCCCAAAGGCAGCACGGGAAACCAACTCCTAGATACCCCCTCCCCCCCCCCACTGGTCCACAAATGAGATTGGACCAAAGCGCTCTGAGCATGCTATAAGCATGAGAGTAGCGCTATATAAAAGCAATAATAATTAATTAATATAAAATATAATACAAATAATCTTGGAATGTATTCGCTAACTAAAATATCTACAATAATTTTTATTTTATTTTTTTTTGGGCGCCACCCCGAGGTGGTATCTTGCCACCCCCACGATAAAACAGAAACTTCCGCCCATATCAAAGAGTCAAGAAAAATTAGAGTTAAAGACGAACTTTGAATAAATGTTTCTATGAATACTTTCAAATGAAAATAATTTCACATTGAGTTGCCTCCCTTAGATTTATACAGTATGTTATATATTCAACTCACAAAATTAGGTGTAAAGGTAACAGAATGAAGAAGGAGGGCTGGAAGGTTAAATTTCTGCCAGTTTTTCTGTCTTTAGTTATCGCCAGGTAATTGATACCAGCCTGTGTGAGATAATAAACACTTTCGAGTATCAACATTTATCACAGATAATCAATGTGATTTATGTCACCCGTCACTTCAATAGACTTATTGGGACTCTGATGAGCTGGATAGTTGATCAAAGATGACATTCTCCAAGCGGCTTTGAACGATAGCTATTGGCCCTGAGTATGCGAGCGATGGAAAGCTGTCACGGAGGTGATGAATCTTATGTATAATCAAAAAAAAAAACTTCAGTACTTATTGGCGAGGTTCCGTTTCTTTATAAATAGCTCTACATGGCTTAGACGAGAACAATAGCACTACAATTTTTTTTCATTTTAATATGTTTTTGAATAGCGTATCGTGATAAAGAATGTTCTTATCCAATCGTATAAAACGCAGACATTACTTCAACAAAAAAAAATGGAGATGATTAAGTTCTATGCCTTTATGCATCTAGACATGCCTGTTAAACCAATGTCTTAAATTCTACAAAGGCACTGGTTTTCCTGTCTGGCTCAGGTAACCCATTCTATGCTCTAATAGCGCTAGGGGAAGAAGGAGCATTTGTACCTAGTCTATGATTTGTACCTAGTCTATGATTTGTACCTA
>JADKLZ010005465.1:6803239-6814070 GCA_021533235.1 Biomphalaria straminea | reverse complement strand
GAGAGAGAGAGAGAGAGAGAGAGAAAGACAGAGAGAGAGAGAGAAATTAACTGAGAAAAAAATGAGAGGGAAAGAGTTAGATATAGATTCAGAAAGTAAGTCAATGATTGAAGAAAGAGAAAGAAACAAAGAAAGAGAGAGGAGGAAAGGAGGAAAGAGAGAGAGAGAGACAAACAAAGAGAAATTAAGAAATTACAGACGTTATCAAAGAAAGGGAGGATGATAGAGAAATTAAAAGAGAAGTTATGAGAGAAAGTGTTGTTTTTTTTAATTAGAGAGAAATAAATGCATGAGGAAATACAGAAATACAAAGAGTGATATAATGAGGGAGAGAAAAGAGACAAAAATACAAAGAGTGGTGTAATGAGGGAGAGAAAAGAGACAAAAATACAAAGAGTGGTGTAATGAGGGAGAGAAAAGAGACAGAAATACAAAGATTGATGTAATGAGTGAAAGAAGAGAGATATAAATACAAAGAGTGATGTAATAAGTGAAAGAAGAGAGACAGAAATACAATGAGTGATAAAATAAAAATGAAGGAAAGAGAGAAATGTATCGAGAGGGAGTGAGATGGACAGAGAGATGGACAGAGAGATGCTGTTGACTCGGTAAAGGTCATCCTACTAATTAAAGACCAAGACCAAAACTTTACTTACAACTAATGACAGAACTCTATAACCTCAGCTTTCATTCCCCGACCTTTCCTGACACTTCAACATCCACTTAATGAGTTGTCACAATCTAGAATTTAGTGCTCGGAAATATCTTCCAATTTATTTGGTCAATAGTTGGCTACAGGCCATCATGTCATATTTATCTTCAAGACAGATAACGACGGACTCAGATTTAATTTGATTCGGAAAGACTTCCAGTTTTAAGGTGCTGTTTTTTTCAGACTATTGTAGACGTAACTTTTAAATAAATTCGTGATATTTTGATACTAGATCTAGTAGTGGTTTTGATTCAGTTAAAAGTCATGTGATATCAAATATAACGTTATAATCATGAGGTATTCTAAGCATATTGGAAAATAGATTTTATAAATCAGTTATCTATGCATGGTGGTTGAGTGTTATAGCGTTTGGCTTCCGTACCGAGTGGTCTGGGGTTCAAATCTCGGAGAAGACTGGGTTATGATCCGTTGCACAGGGGTGTTAGTAGCATATGATCCGAAGAAGAAGAGGCAGACAGAGAAAGCGGTGGGAAGACAACATATAAGAATGGACAGGCCTACCATTGAAAGAAGTTCTAAAGAGGACAAAGGATAGAGAGGAGTGGAGTCTTGCTTGGTGCCCCACCGGTCCACCAGACTAAGGGATAGGTAACAGGTAGGTAACAGGATCCGGAGCATAGGGGTGTTAGTAGCACATGATATTACTTATACACACGAGAAACATTTACCAACACACTAGCACACACCCGTTGTTGTGGACGGTCATTGGCTTGAAGCACCAAACTGCTGGTATACAACTAAGTGAACTAAGCCGCTGTAGGCGTCTTACGTCTTAACTAGTACAACTTGAGATAACTTGAAAACTAAACTAAATGTAACTTTTATTACAATATCGACACATTTTTAAATTGAGATAAATACAAGAAAATTTTGTAGACTTTAAAATTAATATAAGATGATATTCTGAAGGAAATCTAAGTCACCAAAAGAAACACTTCTTTTTACTCTGGCAGTCTGGAGTCGTCTGTCCTACCTAAGTCCGTTGACAGCAATGCCGCTTGTCACATATGCCATTCTAGGTTTATCTGTATATTTCATATTTTGTAAGAGCTTGTGTGCAAATAGAAATCTAGGTTTTTAACTGTACCTCAGGATTTACCCGTAACCTATTTATAACTTGTCGGTTGACACATGTTTCAAATCTATTAGTTAGTTGAAAATAAAAAGACAATTTTGAAAGGCTTAGCGCCAAGAGTTCGCGGGCAAAATAAGTGCGCCAGATCAGTCTATGCAGAAATGTTCCTGTGAGCGGATGTGTTTTAGTAGCTCTGTATTTTTATAAGAAAGATGCCTATATTATACTTTTCATTTATTGAATCATATCTTGTACATAGCTGTACTTATGTTAAGTTTGAATAAAGTTCCATTGTTTTGATTCAACGAAGTATTACTCATTTTGAATCCTAGATCGTCTTTGTTCATATTATATAATTCAAGATAGTATCCCCGGCACCACAACAAACATCGTTGTGACACCGCATATCTCGCATCATGCACACTGCATCGCTAACCTCTTCCCACCGTCACCATAGAAACACACACACACACACACCGTAATACTAATACCCAAACACTCACACATTCCCAAACATTCACACACACGCTCGTACACGAGACTTACCGCATAGAACTCGTACATATTCTCGTTCGTGTCGTTGGTGTACTCCTCAAACGTCTCGTTGTCCATGTAGTCCAGTGACGTCATGTTTGACCACACCCTTTTCTCGTACATACACGAGTGTAGCGGCGATCACTTCATGAATAAACCAATGGCAATCTGATAGATCTCGGGTTAGGTGGAATTAAGCTGAAACAAAAAAAAAATAAAGGCAATTTAATGAACATGTTTTGTTTCGTTTTTTTTTTTTAAACAGGATTTCTTTTTCTATGTGACAGAGGCGTGTTCAAAAACAGCACGCGTCTCCTTTCCTGCCTCCTGATCGTCTTTATAGGGAGCAAGTAAAATATTTGTTTTTAAAGACAATTCCTTTTTTACGAAGCTGATGACTTTCTGTAAATGCGAATATTTTGCTCTTACTATGTTAACATTAACTCTATCTCTCATAATTATTATTGGTACTCAGAAAAAAAATATTCGTTTTATACATTTTTCCCATTTGTTTTTACTAGCCTTTTAGGATTACATTTTTTCAGTAACGTTTTTGTTTTAATCAGAAAATTTTATACTAGATAAGTTCATACCCTTTATATATGTTCTCGTGTTTATGTTTGTAATGCTTTCGCATTGAGCCTATATTTTGTTTGTGTTAGCAGCGCTCTTTAAATTAAATTATTATTATAGCAGCGTACCAAAATGTGTAAGATAATGTAGCACTGTCTACTGCAAGTCGCCCATGGGCAGTGGCGTAGCTAGGGTTGGGGGGAGGATGGGGGAGAATGTGAACCCCCCTTCCATTGCCCCCACTTGAAGGGGGTCCCCAAATGAGTGTTTTTTTACATTAAAAATGTAATACTACACTAAATTCAGGGGTCCCAAAGATATCAAGGCCCCCGGGTCCCTAAATGATGGAAAATTCCTAGCTTCGCCCCTGCCCGTGGGTCACTGTCTCCTGATTTTCACGCAAAGTTGTTAACAGCAAAGTAGAGGATGTTTGGATTCAGATTTGCCGTCTTTTAGGTGGGTAGTCAAGTTAAGGGTAAAGCCCCCCTCCCTTTTCACTGCTAAAGTTTTCAGGTTTAGGTATTAGTTACTCGCCTATCCCCTTTCTTCTATCAGTGAAAACAGTTCCGCCTGGTCCAGTGGGCCTACTTGAAGCTCACGTGAAGGCCAGATGTGAGACATGGTGTTAAAGCTATGCGTGAAATGAATGCCATAGAAAGTGTTCTACAGGTTGTGCAGTGTTTACAGCAACCACCGCTTCCGGCGAATAAAATACCTACGGAACAAAACAAACTCAATAATAAATCTGGAATCCGCTGCTTTGTCTGTTAATATAGATCTAGACTTAGGAGAGTCCGTTGGTACACTCCATAACCTCCTGTGGTGAGTATTTGTAGCAAGAGGCATATTTTTTATTTTTCTCTATCAGATCGTGTGCCAATGCCAGATGATGATGGATAAATTTCGCAACTCGGTCATGTTGACCCAGATAATAATTTTCTTCGCTGTATTACAATTATAATTATCTTTATTTTGAAAAGTCAATAAATGTGAATATTGCGAATAAACATAAATAAAAAAGTTTGAAACTTATAAAAACTCAAAAAGAACAATACACGCTAACACCTATATAAACATATATTAACATTGTTATCATGGTCCTAGCTGAAGAAATTCTGTACACATTTATTCTACTCTTCCTAAACCAATCCTATTTCACATTTAAAAAAAAAACTTTGAAACCTTTTTAAAAAAAAGCATTTTAAAAGGTTAATATCAGAATATTAAAAAACTCTGTAAAAGATTATTATCATTACCGAATGGTCGAACGTTAGACGCTCTCAACTTTCACGATGATTTCAGGTCCGAACCCTTCCCGCTGCCTTTCCCTGCTCAAGAGGTTTGGTCTAGTATATTTTTATAATGGTTTTATTTTAAACAAATTACATCTCCTCCAGCTCTCCATTGCATTCCATCTTACTAAACATTAAACGTAGTAGTATAATTTTCGATATGAGCTTATTGGATCTCGGCAGTTCTTTCGGTAATGCTAATATCAAACATGAATAGAATGTATGTATATAACCCCTCTTTCTGATTAGAGCATATTGTAGTGATCTAAAAAGAAACTATTGTATCCCATTCCGCACACTTTTGGTGTGAAAGCTTCCTGGGTAATCCAATCTAACCAATAGATTAGGTTTTTAGATATCACGTGATCATCACTTGGGAACATGAACACGCTTTCTTCAACCTACTTTTTATCCCCCTTGTTCATCCACCATTTGTTTCTATTTTTAGAACCACATCCGGGGACTGCAAGATGAGAATGTGGTCAACAAGATATTTGTGGGCATAAAGTAGAAAGATTTGTTTTTAGTTGGGATGGGATATCCTTGACCTTGCCTTTATAAATTGTTTATAGTAGTAATCTTCGCCATATTGTTATCCCATAGGAAAACCAAAAAAAAAAAGCCACATGATTGTAGTGCATTACTCAAAGAAATTAAACATTAGCCTAAATTAAAAGATTAAATAATGCATTGAAAACTTAAAGGTGTGTGTTTATATCACGACACATAATTTCATGTCTTTGGCACGGCAAAACCCTAGTTAACCCTAGTTGAGATTAGAAATTAGAAAAACAAAGGATAAAAACTCTGATCACTGGTTATAATAGTAAATAGTAAAATAGTCAACTGCATAAAAAAAATTGCTCTTATATGCTATCTTATCTTATCTTATCTTATCTTATATAATACAGACGTTACTTCAAAAAAGAAGATGATTACGTCCTACGCGTCATGCATTCAGTCATGCATATTTACCAGTGACTTAAATTCTGCCAAGTCACTGGTTTTCCTGGCTAGCTCAGGCAAACCATTCCATGCTCTAATGGCACTAGGGAAGAAAGAGCATTTGTACAGATTTGTCCTAGCATATGGGACGAGGAATGTGCCTTTATCTTTGTGTCTTTCTGAGTATTTTATTAAGTTTTGTTTTTGTATTTGGAGATTATGGTTCAGTGTTTTGTGTATAATTGCTACTTTACTCTTAAGTCTTCTATCCTGGAGGCTTTCTAAATTTAGTGATTTTACTAAAGGAGTTACTCTAGTAAAATGTGAATATTCGTTTGTTATGAATCGTACTGCTCTATTTTGTGTCTGTTCTAGTTTCTTAATGTTTTCTTGAGTTGAGGGGTCCCAAACAGAGGATGCATATTCTATTATTGGCCTAACCAAGGTTAAATAGCATTTTAGTTTTATGTCCTTTTTTGATTTATAGAAATTTCTTTTAATAAACCC
This sequence comes from Biomphalaria straminea, assembly GCA_021533235.1. Classification (NCBI taxonomy): domain Eukaryota; kingdom Metazoa; phylum Mollusca; class Gastropoda; family Planorbidae; genus Biomphalaria; species Biomphalaria straminea. The sequence goes on along the minus strand of JADKLZ010005465.1, from coordinate 6,808,411 downwards.
TAATGTTTTGTTTGATTTTTTTATAGTTTCATCAATATGGGGATTCCATGACAGTTTTTCATTTATTATAACACCTAGGTATTTTGCGTTTTTAGTCTGTGTTACTGGTTTACCATGAATAAGATAAGTGGAATTAATTTGTTTTAGTTTTTTTGTTACTCTTAATAACTGACATTTTTCTGGGTGGAAAGACATGCTCCAATTTGATTCCCATTTCTGTAATTTATCTAATTCTTTTTGTAAAATTTCTGTGTCTTGTGTTGTTTTTATTGTCCTATATATTATGCAATCATCTGCAAATAATCTAACTTTTGTTCCTGAACTAATGCAATTTGGTAAATCGTTTATGTAAATTAGAAATAGTAGTGGACCTAAGACTGTTCCTTGTGGTACACCTGAGTTTACTGTTATTGGTGTTGATTTAGAACCATCTATTATTACAGTTTGTTCTCTTCCTATCAGAAAATCTTTAATCCACTGATGCAATGGACCATCAATACCAAAATATTTTAATTTTTTAAGCAAACTATGGTGGTGAACTTTGTCAAAAGCTTTGGAAAAGTCTAGTAAGATAGCATCTATTTGTTCACTATTATCTAAGCCTTTTGAAAAGTCATCAATTAGTCCTATTAGCTGTGTTTCACATGATCTATGTTTCCTAAAGCCATGTTGGTATGGAGTAAGGACATTATGTTTATCTAAGTGGTTTATGATGTTGCTACATATTATGTGTTCTAGGATTTTACATGTGATGCTGGTAAGTGATACTGGTCTGTAGTTTCCTGGGTCAGATTTTTCTCCTTTTTTAAATAGAGGTGTGACATTAGCTTCTTTCCAGTCCCTTGGTACTCTGCCCCGGTTAAGAGATGCCTGAAAAAGTATTTTGAACACAGGTGCTAGTTCTTTGCTAAGTTCCTTGAGTAATCTAGCTGGAATACCATCAGGTCCAGACGCTTTATTCGGCTTGATGCTTGCTAATAGTTTTTGGACTCCATTTTCCTGTACTTCTATCTCTTCTATATTGTCTACTTGGTTTAAATTAATTGATATGTCTTTGTCTCCTGGGGCTGAGAATGCTGATGCAAAGTATTTGTTTAGGATGTTAGCTTTAGTTTCATTATCGTTATGCGTTAAGTTGTTTTCTCCTTTTAATGGCGCTATGCCGGTTGTTTCCATTTTCTTAGACTTAATGTATGACCATAGGTTTTTGTTGTTATCTTTAGATATTACATTGTTTATGTACTCATTCTGCAGCTGTCTGCTTACTTTTTGGGTTAGGTGCTTAATTTGTATGTACTTTTTATAAACTCTTTCTGCCTTAGTTTCTTTAAATTTTCTATATAGATTTTCCTTCTGTTTACAAAGCTTCTTTAATCTATTATTAAACCAGCATTTATTTATTTTATTTGATGTGTATTTAGTGGGTATGTGATATTCTATAATGTTTTTAAGATTGTTTTTTATGAAATTCCAGAGGTCATCAACTGGTTGGTTAATGTCTTTTTCTGATAAGAATGTTTGTTGAAAGTTAAATGTAGCTTGGTGTAATTGTGTTAGGTTACATTTGTTCCAGAGTAAGATTTTTCTTTTTGGGTTTGCTAGAACTCATTTCGCTCTGCTATGGGTATCTTGAAGAAAATAGTGGACTTAATTGAGAAAAAAAAATCCAGGATCTGCATTGGATTTTGAACTCGCGTCCTCTTGTTCACTGGCCACTCAAACATACGTACCACATCGTGCTTGTGGTCTGGATTAAATTATCCATCTCAGTTGTATATTGCGTGTCTTTTAAAAGAAGTTTATATAGAGTGTAACAGTAAGTAGTTGGCTAGTCATGACAAATTAATCAGTAATTGAAAGTAACGACATTTAGTTCCTCTCCATTTTCCTTTTGGATAATAACGATTATTATTACTACTATTATTACAACATTGCAAGCGTAAATTGTATCTGTATATTCTTACCTGTTACCTGTTACCTATCCCTTAGTCTGGTGGACCGTTGGGGCACCAAGCAAGACTAGACTTGTAGACCGTCTTTCTCCATTCCTCTCTATCCTTTGCCCTGTTTAAAACCTCTTTCAATGGTAGACCCGTCCATTCTTTAATGTTGCCTTCCCACCGCTTTCTCTGTCTGCCTCTTCTTCTTTTTCCTGGTACTGTTCCCTGGAGGAAGGTCTTTGCGAGTCCCGAGGATCTTGTTACATGGCCATACATTTTGAGCTTTCGTTTCTTCACAGTATTTAGCAGGTCATCATGGGGTCCGATCGCTGCCGTAACCCTGTCTCTGACCTCTTGATTTGTGATGCAGTCTTTAAATGTGATGCCTAGGATCCTTCTGTAGCATCTCATTTCCATTGCTAGGATCCTCCTCTCTAGTTCTGCAGTCAGCGTCCAAGACTCACAAGCATATAGAAATGTGGCCATGACCAGGGAGCGCAACAGTCTGATTTTGATGCCGAGGGCTAAGCCTTTGTCTTGCCATATTTCTATCTTTCTATATTCTTGCCATAAACTTTATTAAGGATCTACGTACGGTATGCAATAAATTGAATAGAATAATACAATAAGGAGAAAACATTAAGACTTTCTATTTCTTAGTATTTCTTTGGACAGAACTGTATTTTATTGTTTGTATGACTATGTGTATGCACAAATGTATTATATGTCTACATTTCTTCAAGGAAAATATTAGTTCGTCTTCTTCTTCTTTTTATTATTATTACAAAGTTGTTTTTTTACATGACTTCATTGAAAACAAATGTCGCATTATGATTATCTTATATAATACAGACGTTACTAATAAAAAAATAATTAGGAACGTGTACAATTAGATCAGATAAAAATTAATAACAACTAGCAATAAAAAAAGATTTTCTTCATTTCTGAGGTGTAAGAATTTAAGTCATTGGTTAACTTGCACGACTAAATCTTTTTTGAAGTACCGTCTGTTTAATATACTATAAGATTTATTGATTATCATTCTTTAGCAAAGTTTTAAGACTGAGAAGGATGTATTCTGGTGTTGTTCTGTTCTGTTTGGTACTTGACTCTCAATGTAGCTATTATTTAAAACCGCGAGTTCGTTAAACACACAGCAACAGACTAAAACTATGAAGAACCAAAGAAATCCACTTGATAACTTTTCACAAGGTTTAATCATCAAAAGGGCACAGTCTACGTCGTACTATAACATATTCCTTAATCTATTAACTCCTAGTTCTAATATAGAAAACCCGCCATGTTCATCCCTCTTGTCGCTCTAAGTCTACTACGTCATTAGTCTGTCTCTCTACGTCACTACTTTTATTGTCGCTCAAACTATACACAAAATATATTTTAACTAAATAAACTAATATAATCTCTAACCCTAACATAACAGATGTTACTCTAACAGTAATGAGTAAGACAGCAGGCGTATCTTCACATGGAATGTATTCGCGCGACAGAATGCTTCTTCTAAAGAGGGCTCTCTACGAGACATGCCATTGTCGTTTTAGACTTATTTTACGACTTTAAGAGGCCAACATAGAGAGAAAAAGATTCAAGCAAATTTCTTTTATTTTTCTGATCATGTTTATCCTTGACGCACGACTTCAGTCAAGACTTTTATTTCCCTAGACACCTTTTTTTTCTGCGCAGATATTACTCTTTTTTTTTTTGTCATTCTTTGGAGGCGTTGTTGGCCATAAACAAAGTTTCCTTTCAAGAGCCAGCCTCGCGCACTGTATGTCAAGGGTATGGGTCATGGGAGCCCCCAGTTTGAGAGACTCTGTTCTGCTCGATTAGCTTAATGCGTAAAAAGTGAGTTTGTTGTTTTGCTTACCTCCCCGTCCCGCTGGCACTAAGTCAAAGTACAAAGATCAAAGGTCAAGAAACAAAAATAATAGTGACATTTCCTTCGCTGGACTTTCTTGCAAGTGTGATGCAAGGCCTACTGTCCTATTATGAAAACACGAGGTCAACACTAAAAATGTCTGGGACTTCAGAAGACATAACATTCGCTGTGTATGTGTGTGTGTGTCTACTGTGGGAAAATGTGACCTGGAAGAAGGAGGTCTTAACTCTTTCTCTCCTGACTGACGATACCAACGTTGATTCTGTCAGAATGTGATAAATAATTACGGAGAGAAAGAGTTAAATTAAGAGCTGAGAGAGTGAACGATGACGCAGTGTCAAAGAAAAATGTTTTCTGCTTGTAAAAAAAAAAAAACGAGTATTGAAGATAACTTTCTATCTTTATCAATCTATTGGTATTAGTTTTAATGTTTCGTATGTTCCTTCAGATTTGAAGATTATTTCTTCTAGCCCCAAACTCAAGTCAGACGATGAGGGACGTCTTCAGGCTGGGTTTGAACCAGGGACCATCGCGACGATAGTTCACAACTATTCACAAGGCATATCACACGACGTCCCTCATAGTCTGAATTAAACAATTTAACAACAATTTAAAAATTGTATTTGTTTAGCCGAGGGCGCGGTGGCTGAGCGGTAAAGCGCTTGGCTTCCGTACTGGAGGTCCCGGGTTCAAATCCTGGTGAAGGCTGGGATTTTTATTTCGGGATTTTCGGGCGCCTTTGAGTCCACCCAGCTCTAATGGGTACCTGAAATTAGTTGGGGAAAAGTAAAGGCGGTTGGTCGTCGTGCTGGCCACATGACACCCTCGTTAACCGTGGGCCACAGAATCAGATGACCTTTACATCATCTGCCCTATAGACCACTAGGTCTGAAAGGGGAACTTTTTTATTTGTTAAGCCACAAAGCGCAAGTGCTACAAAGGCAGCCATAATAACAAATAATAACAAGATTACAAAGAGAGTTTGTGTGATACACAAACTCAGAGGCGGCCCCCGTCGGAGTCGGATCCCTGCAGATCCGCCTATTCGCAAGATGTTTCGGATGTTCCTTCTAAGTCCCTGGCTCAATTCCTGTATGCTCCCATCCTTAAATTATCGCAATATTTCTGAAAGAACAGTAAAGGTTAAATCATATTTTCAAAAGCCTTTAGTGTTTTTTTCTAACCGTGACGGACAGACCAACCAACAGGCAAAACGCACAAAAATATGTTAGTTTCATTTTAATGGGGTCATTATACAATTTTATTTTAAAAAATCTGATTTTTTTTTAAATTTAAGAAATTAGTTTAGAATCATGTCATTTCCGGTCTATACGC
>JADKLZ010005465.1:6773365-6793239 GCA_021533235.1 Biomphalaria straminea | reverse complement strand
GTTATAATGCTAATTAATAACACTCACACACACACACATCCGTGACACTGGTTGCTTTTTTACGGGCGACATATAGACTCTCTCTATATATATCCTATTCGCTTGACACACTGACACTCACTACTCCGCATTTTTTTGAGGGAGTCATTAAGACTTATCTTGGTTTACTCCTTCTTATATGCCTTAACACTGTGAACACGGAGAATTATGCTCTCGTAAAATAAACATCTATTTTTGCTGTTGTTTGCCAACTTCTACCTACTTGCATATTAAAAAGAAAACTCGTAGGGCTGTAGCACCTTGTCTAACACCCGTTTCATCACGAGTATCTTGCCTAGATTCTATTAAATCACGTCCGAAAAATTGGGCAGTGGGTTTTTTTTAAGTTCTCCCAGTCCCCGCATAAAGAAGGAAACCGTTTCGCATAGGGCTCTACAATGGTTAAGTCCGTTTCTGCTATTTAGTGACGGTTGAACACTATTCCCCCCACCCCTCTTTTTTATTCGCCTTTTAATTACCTCCCTCCGTCCGAGCTGCAAAAATAAAAGAGTGAGCGTGCTCTGTCTACAGAGTAGATTATTCCCCCCCCCCTTTTTTTTTTTAGGGGGGGGGGGGGGGTAAAAAAAAAAAGGGGGAGGGTTCTGGGTTACAACGGTCCGCCCCTGCTATTTTGTGACTACGTCTTTCTCCCCCCCCCCTCATCCTGTTTTCTCTTGGACTATATGCAGAAATAAGTGAGTGATCTTTCCTTTACGTCTTCTTCTCGTTTAAACTGTTGAGGAAAGAAGAGAAATATTTATATATAGATTATGTTAGAGACGAACGAGTATGTATTCTCTGGCGCCGCCAGCGTCGACTTTCGTTAAAGAGAAACAAAATTCATCGTAGTCCCTTTTAACAGTTTCCACTGAGGAATTTTCTTGTGATGGGGCAGGTCTGCAGCAGTACCGCCCTCTGACATTCAACGAGAACACTCATAGAAATGTTAAAGGCGTTGAAGGTATCTGTGAGGTCAGTTGTTATTATCCCCTCGGTTGATATAACAATGGGGTATATAGTTGTTTTAGATAACTTCCATAAACACTTAAGTCTCCAATTAGTCAGCTGAACAGGTAAACCTGTTTTCACACTACTTTTGTTTTTCAAATATGAAGGAAACATTCTCCATTTTTGACATGGATCAAACTCCAATAAAAGATCAATATTACTCAAACTAAGGGTCGCGGGTCATATCCGGCTAGTAGAGTAATAATCTTTACATCATGTTGCCTAATCATGTCTCATGTCTCTTTAGCTCATCAACTCTATAACGTCGTAAGCTTTACAATCGACCCGGAAGTTACATTTTTCTCTTGAATAGGAAATAAAAAATTAAACACAATGTTTTTGACCAAATGTAAGTCTTTTAGATTTAATGTTATATTTTCATTAATCAAAAATTCTTTATTCGACCGTTCTGTTTCATTGCTTGCAGTATTATATGGTCTTATGTGTTGCTGTAAACGAAAGTATAATCTGAATAAACGATTTCAAAAAAAAACAACAACCCAGTAATAAAAAAAAACGTGAACGGTTGTATAAACCGTAAACATACGCCACTATTTTATGTGCTTATGTTTTATCGGCAATGTAATCTCTTCAGTACTAGAAAAAATATAGATTACCTAATGATCGTCAAGTTTAAACAATTTTCTGAACAATGATATCCTTGTGACAACGGGGAAAAAAAATGACATTCTCTTAATTCCAAATTACTTAGAAATGTTTTCCAAAAGATTTAAGTTGATTATTATTCAGTGTGTGGACCTGTGGGCGTAGTCCGGAAGATATATGGGAGAAGGTTTCGTGCTACCTTAAGGTGGTCAGCAAGCACAACTCAGCTCGAGTCAGGATTAGATGTCGAGCAGGGCCGGCCTTAGACATAGGTTAACTAGGCGGCCGCCTCGGGCCTCACACCGGACTCATAACAAATGTTAGTGAACAACTATGTATACATGTGCCAATGTTATAGTTGGACTCACTGGACTCATAACAATTTCTTAGAGAAGCAATAGCTGGAGTACACTAGCCTGAATAGGTTCGAAATAAATTAATAAAAATACGAATTTTTTTTTTTCGCTTTTAATTTCTTTAATTTTATCTATTTTATTTGGGGTCCACTAAGTTAACTTTGCCTAGCGCCTCAAATTGTTAAAGACCGGCCCTGTCTCGCAATCCCGAGATAGGTAGTCAAGCGGTTTATGCCCCTCAGGCTCGCATGCCTATGTAACCTTGTAAACCAATGGACCTCATTCACCAATCGTAAACAAACAACATTTAGCCACATGATTTTATATATCTTCTATACAAAGTAGGCCTATTTCATCCATCTCGGCTGTCACGTGATACGTATTTTTCATTGTCTTATCAATATTATGAAGTGGCTAAATGTGTTTATTTACGAGTGGTGATGAGGTCCATTCTTATTCATGTTTCTAGCACACCAATCTCCTTCCTCCAGTAATGTGCGATACATATTCAATCCATAGGTAGAGTACTTTTTTTTATTCATCTTCATAATTATCAGAGAAAGATAAGGTGACGTCATATTTAAGATAAGATAAGATAAGATAATTTTATTGATCCAATGACATGGTTCAAACGATCATTTAAATACACGAATTACTACACGGCAGGTGTGCGCCTAATTAGCTTTAAAAATGACTCAGCTGAAGGTAGGTTAGATCACAGGTTTTATATATTAAACAAGGAAGTGTAAGTCCCAGTTGAGTTAAGCTGAAACTATTAACACTTGTTTCTAATGTATTAAGACTAAAACAAACGTAGAAGAATACATTTCTTGTGTACGAATGTACAATGTAAATGGAGAGTACGTTTCTTGTTTCTTTTATCAGACAAGAAGGTCCAAACGTACATATCATTTTCTACACACTACATCTAACATACACTGTGGAGAGTGGCTGTGTTTTTACTGAGGTCCTATGTTCCACCGTGGAACGCCAAAAGGAAAGATGATGATGATGATGATGATGATGATGATATCTAAAATTTGGCGCGGTGGCTGAGTGGTAAAGCGCTTGGCTTCTGAACCGAGGGTCCCGGGTTTGAATCTTGGTGAAGACAGGGATTTTTAATTTGAGGATCTCTAGGGAGCCTCTGAGTCCACCCAGCTTTAATGGGTTCCTGACATTAGTTGGTGAAAAGTAAAGGCAATTGTGCTGGCCACATGAGTTTGTTTTTTTATCTTTACATTACATTACAGGCATCACATTTAAAGACCGCATCACAAATCAAGAGATTAGAGAAAGGGTTACGGCAGCGATCGGACCCCATGATGACCTGCTAAATACTGTGAAGAAACGAAAGCTCAAAATGTATGGCCATATAACAAGATCTTCGGGACTCGCAAAGACCTTCCTCCAGGGAACAGTACCAGAAAAAAAGAAAAAGAGGCAGACAGAGAAAGCGGTGGGAAGACAACATCAAAGAATGGACAGGCCTACCATTGAACGAGGTTTTAATCAGGGCAAAGGATAGAGAGGAATGGAGAAAGATGGTCCACAAGTCTTGCTTGGTGCCCCAACGGTCCACCAGTCTAAGGGATAGGTAACAGGTAACAGGTAACATTACCTGTCTTATAGATCGCAATGTCTGAAAAGGTAACTTTACTTTTTTCTATATCTAAGATACTGATGTATGCAGGCTCTCCGGAATCTACACTAATAGAAGAGAGAGAGAAGCACATTGAGACCAAGCATAAAGACATTTAAGGGTCAAGGATCCTATCTGATGTAGTCTACATGCACATCAAAATATAAGACTAAGGCTGAAAACAATAAGATAAGTTCTTTAGTGAGTGGCATGAGAAGTTGAAAAATCGTTTTCTTTCGAGATTGAAAAAGACACAGAAACAGTAGATGTTCCAGAATCATGTACTTTTCTGTGCTCAAGGCAGGTGTTGCTTTATTTATTCGTGATTTCTCCATGTAAATAAACATGTATATCGTTAAGTTCAGGGGCGGACTGGCTATATGGGCATTCGGGCAAATGCCCGGTGGGCCGGTACCCAAATGGGCCTTTAGAGCCACCAAAAGGGGCACATTGATGCCACTATGTATTAAATTTTTAAAGATTTTAAAATATTCTCTTATAAAACGGCCCTTTATGTGTCGTGTTTAAAAATCTCTGTACAATGTAATCTAACTAATTTTCTGAATTAATATAATAGCCTACATCCGTAGACAGTGTTACTAGATCTAGTAGGAGTCATCCTTTTAGGGGCTACACACTTAGCAAATAACAAGCAACATAAGGCCTATACTTCCCATCAAAAACTATAGATCTTTCTGTATGCATGTGTACGTTAGCGATGCTCAAACTATACAGAATGATTTTGAAGACAAGTATAATATGTAATTTAAGGGCCTGATTGTGTAGAAATGCCCGGGCCGATTTTGACACCCAGTCCGCCCTTGGTTAAGTTGCCTCCCTTACGTTATTACAGTATTTTAATATTATTGGTGGATTGCGGTGACCTGTCATTACGTCTACAGATTAGGAAATATCTGGTCATTTCGGAGTAGAAAGCATTCTGTATTTTTTTTTTATTGTTTCGTTTGTTTATTTCTCAGCTCGTTTTTATATTAACTGGAAAAAAACATTTCTTATAAGACGTCCCTGCTTTTTTTCCCCCATTACATCACAGTGGATCACGTTCTTTCTTAGGGATGACAAATGCATTTAAAAACCTACATGCCAAATCAAAGTTTATTTAATTATAGTGAAAAAGACAGAATGATTAATTCTTTTTAGTAAATAATAAATGATTATTCAGTACTTAAGCTGGAGACATTTAGTCCTTATCCTATACTGTCTTTAAGTACATGCTTGTAAATGTATTATCCAGAAACTAGCTAGAAGTATTTTACCATGCTGCACTACAGCTCATGATAGCAAATTGTATCCAGTTTTAAACATTAAACCTTCGACAATGTGGTTTACCGCACAGAAGAGATCCTCCACTAGTCAAGTGCATGTTGCAGTCACAGTGGTCTATCCTAAGGGCATGAATAGAATCTGTTATTCTATGCACTCTTCTTACATAGAAATACGAGATTTTGTTTCGTTCTCTCAACCAGAATCTGTATTCACTAGAGTTTTAACATTTTCAGATGAATGCTGGGATCACAGACTTTTATACTATATCTAGACCTGCCATGGAGACTTTTTAACACGACAAAAAATGTCGTGAAAAATTTTAAGAAAGTCGGTTCAAGGCGCTGTTCAGTGGCGTAGCATGAAGCATTGTAGCATGGTTCAAGAATATATTAGTGGGCCCTTTCCCCCAATAAGACGAATACAATGTATGACAAAACAAATTAGTAATCTGAATGTATCGGTATATTGACCAAACGACATTCCAATGCAAGTAGAGTAGTTTTTAAGAATCTTATTACGTTTGATCTTTCTAAAACTGTAACACGAATTAAAAGTCAATGTTTGAACAATTTTTAAACATAATGAAACGAGTTGTCGGATTTTCAAATATATAAAGAAATATTTTATGAGTTCTAGTTCCCATTCTACACATTGACGTTCCTAAAGCACTTCTAGGTGTAAAACTTTGAAACATTGATACAAATAGTATCTAGTTCTAAGTCCGTTATTTAACATTTAATAGACTGAATATTTCTTTACTGAGCATTTATCTGGCCTTCTAAGTAGCCAAATAAATTTCTAATGAAACAATGCCCAAAAGTCATTCTAGTATCCAATCATATTGGAAACACCTTTATAGCTTTAGCCTAGTAGTTTTATTTAAGGATAATTTTTTTTTGTTTTTTTTTTAATTACTTGGAGCATTTGTTCAGCAAAGTCTGCTGACGTTTGATTTTCACATAGCCTATATGAAAACATAGAAATGACAATCTAATTTTTATTTCTTTGGATGTTCTGTCAACGTAGGTCACCAAACAGTATCAAAAAAAAATAATACAAATTTGATTTTAACTTTTTATTGGTCCTGAGCGCTGCACACAATGAAAGAGACTAATGGTACAGAATTGATATCTTGTAGTACAGGTATTTTTACCAGAACTACACTACCCAACCGATCTATTCTCTCGTTTTTGAATCTGTTGGGCTTGGATTTCCTGTCAAATTTGAATATTCATGGCAATTTTCGAAGGTTTTTGTATAAATATGTATGGCGTTAAATTTCTTTAAGAGCAATTAACTAAGTTACAACCAAATATTAAGCATTGGTCAGAGAAAGACACAATTCCATGATTAATGTAGCTATCTCAATCTGAGACTAGTTTTTTTCTTATGTCAGACTATAGTGGTCACAAACAAGATCAGATTTTCATGTTCATTAAAAAGAGCGAAGATCCAAAATTGTTCATCATTAATTATTTTGTTAGTGCGTTTGACAGATCAACATGAACGCTAAGTTTAGATAATTCATCTGAATACGTGTGTAAAAAAAAAGGTGAAATTAGGTATTTTAAATACAATACAAAATATAAATCTATTAAGCTTTGAAAAAAATGAATAATTTGCAGCTGTATCCAAATTTTAATTAGTGACAATCAGGACTATCCCTACTTCATAACCAAACTCTCCCCATCCAACCCCTTTCTGTAATACTACCGATGGTTTTATGAACAGACAAGGAGAATAAGAATGGGACGCTATGGAAATGATTGTCACCTCGAACGAGCCATTAGGGCTAGCCACCATTACAATTTACAAAACTTAATAGAAAGGAAATCCTTACATTAAAGCTTCAAACACTAGTTTTGAAGTTTATATTACTTTTGGCACAACGTTATGGAAATTTTGAAAGAGCGTTTTTATCGTTTTTTTACAAAAGTGAATTTTTGTTTTCATCGTACCAATAGCCATAGATTCTCAACAAATTAAGAGTCATAGGCCTAAGCGCAGTGGGCCTCTAATGGTCGTGGGCCTGGGTTCAATGAGCCCCTTCGAGCCATGGATGCTACGCCACTGGCGCTGTTTTATATAGTAGTTATATGTGTGTGTTTTTTAAACCCTAAAAAGAATTTAATTTTTAGATCTAGATCTATTAATTGAACATCAAAAATAAGAGTACTCTCATCTCATGATTATTATTTTGTGATTTGTAGATACATAATCTAGAAAGATCTAGGTAATCAATCTATTTAAATGTACATAAGATGATTTAAATCAATATGAATTATTTCCATCTATGATTTTTGTAACATTATCTCAATGGAAACAAACGGGAAATTGCTTTGTTTCATATTTTAGCGTGAATATCCGAGAAATGATTTTGCATTTTTTCGAAACTTTGAAAATTAAAGATCATTACTTTTCTAAGACAGAAAAGATTAATTGGGGGACTCCCCCTAGAGCCTGAAAAAAAAAGAGTTTACATACATAAAAATCTATATATAGATACTTCTGTGAATCCCGGATATGAATTTTTTTCCGGTTTCCAGTCTAGTTATAATATATAAACATTGACATAAATAAATATAGTCTGGCCAATAAGAGAGTTTTATGAAACATAAATTTGTGCATTGCGATTGTGTGTACTTTATTTTATGTCTAAAAATTTTGTTTAATCTCTAAGACTGAAGATCATGCAATTTTTAAATTTTTCATAATTCGGAAATCCAAATTCAATAAATATAGAGATCTATATGTTTTCAAGATGATGTTAAGTTTATCTGTTTCTTTGGCCAACGGTTAACGAGCAGGGTGTCATTTGGCCAGCACAACGACCAACCGCCTTTACTTTCCCCAACTAAAGTCATGCACCCTTTAGAGTTGGGTTGACTCAGGGGCGCTCTAAAAATCCCGAAGTTCAAAATCTCAGTCTTCACCGGGATTCGAACCCAGGACCTCAGATCCGGAAGCCAAACGCTTAACCATTCGACCACCGCGCCCCCATGAAGGCATTAAACGTCGTATAACTCAAGTGCGTCAGACATTTACAGAGCTAAATCCAACCTGGAAATCTCCAAAAAGACTAAAATAAGAATCGTTAACTCTGATATGAAGGGTTCCTACTGTATGAATCTAAAAAAAAAATGGAGGAAAAACAAAAAGTACAGAACTTCCTCAACAGATGCCTGAGAAATATCTTAAAAATACACTGGTACGACAGAATAGAAAACACCAAATTGTGGACAGAAAAATATAAAGGTGAGGAGAGGAAGTGGAGATGGATTGGTCACATCCTTAGAAAAGATACCAACAACAGAGCTAGACAAGCCTTGCATTCAAGCCCCCAGGGAACAAGGCGTAGAGGAAGACCAAAAATAACGTGGCGACGCAGTATACTAGATGAAGCCAAGAGGACTGGAAAGAGCTGGGAAGCCATTAAAAAATTAGCAAGAGACTGTGGAGAATGATCAGACGTCAGATGTTGAGACGTGCAGTACTTGATCCAAAATCACTAGCGGATCCAGAAGTTTGGAGTGGGGGGGGGCGATTTTTTTCAAAACCCTAATCCTAACGCCCAGTAAACCCTAACCCTAGGCATAAACGTGTGTACAGTATATATATATATATATATATATATATATATACTTACGAGAATAAAAAAGCATTGTTTTTTAACCTTCATGAAAAAGCCCCGACGCCAAAAGCGTTATTCTGCATACTACACTGCAGTAGCGTATACTCCTGAATCTACAACTAATTATCAATCATTTGGTTCGGGGCGAAGCCCCGAAGCCAAAAGCGTTTTCTTGCATTCGTCACTGCAGAAACGCATTATCCTGACATCTACAGCTCATTATTTATCCGTAGATTTAGGAGTGAAGCCACGACGCCAAAAGCGATTTCTTGCATACTTCACTGCAGTAACGCATTCTCCTGACACCCACAGCTCATTATTTATCCGTAGATTTCCGGGCGAAGCCTCGACGCGAAAAAACGTTTTCTTGCATTCTCCACAAAAGAAACGCATTCTCCTGACCTAAAGCTCACCATTCATCCTATTGAAAAGGACCTTTTGAAAAATGTTGAAAAATATTCGTATAATATCCATCCATCAAAATATCCATCGCCCCCTCCCGACCCCACCATATAGGCCAACTTACTAGAGGGGGGTGGGCGAAATATAAATAATTAGTATATATTATTAACACAAGTAATAAGTTCGTATACCAATTGGTTTATTTTTAAACTAAAATTCGTTCGCCACCCACCCGAAATTGGACCGCCCCCCACTCGATGGTTATGGGGGGGGGGCGAAATTGATGCCACCGCTTCCTCCCGACCCCACTATATCGGCCAGAATACTGGGGGGGGGGGCGAAATAATCTAAAAATATAGAGAAATATAAAATAATTAGTATATATTATTAACACAAGTAATAAGCTCGTATACCAATTGTGTGAATTCTAAACTAAAATACGTCCGCCCCCCACCCGAAATTGGACAGCCCCCCCACTCGAAAGCTCATGGGAGGGCGAAATTGATGCCACCGCTTCCTCCCGACCTCACCATATCGGCCAACATACTAAAGGGGGGGGGGGGCGAAATAATCTAAAATTATAGAGAAATATAAAATAATTAGTATATATTATTAACATAAGTAATTCATTCAGATACCAATTGTGTGAATTCTATACTAAAATTCGTTCGTCCCCCCCCCCGTTCGGGGGGAGGTGTCGGCCGAGTGGGGGGGGGGATCCCCCCCACCCCCCCCCCCCATGGATCCGCCAGTGTCCAAAATATGAATGCGTAAAAAAGTAATGCAACCTTATCGCCTTATCTTATATAATACAGTCGTAATACACCCTGGGTACGGGGGGAGGTGAAGATTTAATACTGGACAACCAAAAACAATTATAATATTACTAGACATTTTGTGTCACTTGTTGAAAAAGTCAAAGAAAATAATTGTATTGCTATCATCAAGTAAGTGTAACGAGTGGTGGCCGAGTGGTAAGTCGCTTGCCTTAGGACTCTAGCGATCACGAGTTTGAATCCTGTTGAAAACTTGCATCTTAAACACCGGCATTTTAGGACCCCATGAATCCACAGAACTCAAATGGGTACCTAAATTACATTGGGGAACTGATTGGGGCGGTGGTCATAGTGATGACCACGTGAGACGCTCGATAACCGTTGGTCAAGGAAACCCGTGAGTTATGAGCAATAGATAGATCGTAAGGTTTCAAAAGGGTGCCTTGACTTACTTTTTCTTTACATAGAGTAACTAATAAGGCCTGTTCATCATCATCGTTCCTTTGGGTTCCTCATAGAAAATAGGGCCTTGACAAAAACACGCCGCTCTCCAAATCTCTTGCTATTATTTTTTTTGATGGCTTCCCAGCTCTTTCCGGTCCTCTCGGCTTCCTGTAGTGTACTTTGTCGCCATGTTCTTTTTGGTCTTCCTCTACGTCTTGTTCCCTGGGAATTCCACTCTAAGGCCTGACTAGCTTTGTTGCTGGTATCCTTTCTAAGGGTGTGACCAATCCATCTCCACTTCCTCTCTAAGATCTATATTCTTCTATCATCTCCCACAGTTTATTGTTTTGTACTTTGTTGTACCAGTGTAGGCCTGTTACCAGACAATTAAACTAGGACAATTTAAAACCAAACCCATTTTCATGTTTAAAAAACATTTTCGATCACTGTACCCTTACCAATGTATTTTACCACTTACCAATTTATGTTCGTCCTAACACAAATACCACACTTAAGAAATCTATTTATGCAGATTCCAACTGCTGTTGCATCTCCACACTGGAAACTTTGAACTATGAAAAGTTAAGAGGCGCGCTCAGGCTTTTGTTTTTAATATCAACATCAAATGGTCAGTCTGTGCTCTCATGAAAATGGTTTCTGTCCTACAAAGGGCTTCAGATAGATAGACTAAACATTGGAGGACGAGTAAAAGAAAGGCACTTGTGTCCACTTCTGTGGACTTTATCCAGAGGATTATTTTTTTTTACAAAATGTAAGGAAGACATAAATAGATACATACAATGTTACCTTGATGAAAAACAAAACTTTAAGGAAAATAATTATTTAAGCTTTGTTAACAAAAAAAAACAAATACACTTTGTCTTTTAAGAATATTTCCACCACTCGGTATATAAACACATAGCCCTCACACACACACACAGACACACACACAAAGAGATTGATAAGTAGCAATGAGAGTGAGTCTCTTTGATTCTTTGCAAGGACAAGCCTGCTCAGATTCCTTTCATGCCCGTGTCAGCCACTTTCTTTGACAACAAAAGAATAGCTACAAACCAAAGACTGAGAAGGTCTGATCATCGCCCTACCGCCCCACCTGGACCGTCATGAACTTAACTCGTTATTTGAAACTTTCTCAATTATAATCTGAATTATCTTCATCTGAGCTTCTTGTTCACATTTACCTGTCCCTTAGTCTGTTTTTGACCGTAGGGGCACCACCAAAGATCTTTCTTACCGTCTTTCTCCATTCCTCTCTGTCTTTTGCCATGCATATAATCTCTTTCAATGGCAGGCTCATACATTCTCTGACGTTTTCTACGTCTATCGCTTTCCCTATCTGCCTTATCTTCATTTTCCTTGAACTGTTCCCTGAAGGAAGGTCTTTGAGTCTTGTGGATTTTAAAAGAAAGCTTTAACTTCCATCCAGTGTATATCATCGTATCTTCTACGGAAGTAGTAATCATAACTATGCTTTAACTTGGCTATGTGGACGTGGCTACTGAGCAGTAAAGCACTTTTCTTCCCAAACGAAGTGATCTCGGGTTTGAATCTTGGGGAAGTCTGGTATTTTGAATTTCGGGTTTTTAGAACGCCTTTGAGTCCACCCAAGCCCAATAAATATCTCACATTTTGGTAAAGAAAGTTAGTTGATCACTGACCACATGTCACCCTCGTTATTTTTCAGCCTTATAAACAAATGACCATTTCGTCATCTGATTCATGTAAAAAAGTTATAAAGTAAAGTGACCTTTCCAGACCTTGCGATCTATGGGACAGATGTTGTTAAGATCATCTGGTTTTTTTTTGGCCAACGGTTAATGAGCAGGGTGTTATCTGGCCATTACTACGACCAACCGCCTTTACTTTCCCCAACTAAAGTCAGGTACCCATTATAGCTGGGTGGACTCAGAGGCGCCCTAAAAATCCCGAAATTCTAAATCACAGTCTTCGCTGGGATTCGAACCCAGGACCTCAGGTTCGGAAGTCAAGCGCTTAACCATTCAACCACCGCGCCCCCTATCTGATTCCTGTAACGCAATGAAAAGGGTAATCCCCCCCTCCCATGCTTACATCAGCTTAGTACAAGGAATTTTTATTTGAATACTTTAAAGAGTAAAAACGTGGAAGTTGTAAAGAATGGGAAAAAAAACCTGACAAAAAAAAACATAGACAACGCGTATTATCGAAGGGGGAAAAAAAACATTAGAAATGTAGATTCTTAGACTTTATTTTTAAAAAAAATCTAGACGTAGAGTTGAGAAGGGGGGGGAAGAACAAAAACGATCTAGATGCTCAGACTAAGTGCTGTTTAATTCCAGACACTGACAAAGTCCCTACTTACTGCCTGGCATGACGCCAAACTCAACAATTCATTGCATTACAAAAACGAAAAAAAAAAAAAAAAACATAGTGCACCTCAATTTTTTGGGGAACAATTTTTTTTTTGTTCAATGTCACTGCTTGGCTTGCATGTATTGATAATCATGTCACTGCTTGGCTTGCATGTATTGATTTGGTAAAGACTCAAAAGAACATGTAAAAAAAATACGTGCATCATACATGTAGGGTAACATGTATATAATATATGAGTGTTTAGCACATTTAACTGGAATGTAGTTTTGTTCCTTGGCTCTGTTCTAAACTCTGTTCTAGAGATCTCTAGATATAGATCTTGTTGTTAAGTGCTGTGGAAAGCCGAGAGGCTGGATGTTTCCTTAATTGTAGATCACGGCATTCTGCGATCACATCCAGAGAACATCTAAAGTCCATAAATAGATGTGGCAGGAAGGAGCGAGAGAAAGAAATGAATACGAAGCATCCATGTTTTTGGTTTCTCTATAACGCTTTTATCAACCCACTCTGTCTGTCTGTCTGTCTGTCTGGTAAAAAGTTTGAACATGTTTTTTTCTTCTTCTCCCATTTCCCATTTTCGGAGCAAGTTAAAACTTTGCACAATTATTCACTAAACCTGACATGGTTTGAATCAAAAAGAAAAAAAAAATATTGTTGGTGATTTATTATTTTCTTTGATTTTGAAATAAGAGGAATAAATGCTACTTAATGAGAGATGTGGAAATATATATAAATATATATGGATTTAATCCCCTTATTACGTTTACCGATTAGCCAATTTATTAATAAGGGAAATAACTTCTACATTATTAAAATTTATAGATGTAACTGCGAGTTGTTTTTTTTTCCATTATTTAAGCTTTGTGGGTTTTTTTTGTTTTTGATATATATATATATATATTGCTTGTTTTATTCTAGAAGTGAGTTTGAAAGCATTCAACTTAATTCTATTCTATACCATGTTTCATCAGAGTATTTAAATAGAAGCACAGGAGGACCCTCCAAACTCAACAAAGTCCATGTAATCAGGGAAGACACTGCTACTCTCCAATATGAAAGCGTGACAATGTTAGACTACGAAAAGCAGTTCTAATAGAGACAGGGATTAAATTTACATAATCATTTTTCTGAAAGAAAAGGTAAAACTATTTTGTGGCGTTTCTGTCAGAAATAAGCGCCATCACGCTGTGCTTGACGCCTTGATCGTTGAGTAACTGCGCCCTTTACTCGACCATGTTTGCTTTGTAGTTTTTGTATTTTCTCTCTAGTTAGAGATTAAAGACTTTACATGTGTAAGTATTTTCAAACAAGCAAAGCGCACCCCACCATAAAAGAAATCAAAATTCTCTTTAAAACAAAAATAAATTGTCCATTTTCCGGCGTCTAGCAAATCGTGCGACTAAAGCGAGGTGCAACAAAGTCATGGCGCCACTAAAACAAATGTTCAAGATACAGTGATGGAGTGTGTTCGCGCTACAGTACAATGACTGAGAGGAATACCAAGACGACAAGAAACACGAAATTGTTTTTCAGCTTGACTCTGAGACATAAGTACAAACTACTTTCTACCTTCTCTTTTGCGTTGTAACTCTGATGGATTGGTTTTCTCTAAACACTTCTTGGTGGTGTATTTGTTGTTGTTGTTGTTTTTTCCAGTATATTCATTGTGCTTGCTGGCTCAGGCGGGCTCTGATGTGATTTAAAACGGTAGAAATCGGAAAAATGTTGTGCTGGGACTAAATACCCCGAAGTCGGCGGAGATATAGCATATAATGTGCACTAACCCGGATCAAACTTTGCACTGCTAGTGCCAAACAGTGGCGTAGCTAGGTGGGCTTGACCTCTTTGGGTGCCCCTGCATTTTGCGTAATATTTAAATCTTTCTCTCCTGATTGAAGATACGAACTTTTATTTGACCTCATTAAACCTCATTAAACCTCATTTTAAATTTATAAACTTTAATTTGTGTTCTATAAAATGAGCATGGCAAAAGTGAATACCAAATATAACATTTTCTTATAAACAAACAAAAAAGTTATTGAAGTTTAGTCATAACAGAATAGTGTAATACAAAGACAGAGCCAGCCAGGAAAACCATAATTTAAGTCATTGGTTAATATGCATGACTAGATGGATGACGCGTAGGACGTAATCATCTTCTTTTTTTTTTTTTTTGAAGTAACGTCTGTACTTTATAAGATAAGATAAGATAAGATAAGAAGCAAAATTTCTATTGAAACGAGAAAAAAAATGCGTAGAGAAAGTGTTAATGTAAAAAGCAATCAAGTAGAGGCCCTAAGGGTGATTTTCAAATTTTCCTCCTCCCTGCCCCCACCCTAGCTACGCCTCTGTTACAAAACTTTAAACTGAATGGAGGAAAACGAAAGCGTGTCTTATAATCTTATTAAGCACTATCCATGACCTGCTATATTCAGTTTCAGATTCATGTTTTTGAGCTGCATTGTCGCCTAAGTGCAATGCGCAGAACAGCAGAGCTTTTGTCTAGGTCTTTTGGCGCAAAGGATTTGAACCGCTTAGGATCTCACGCATTTAAAGTAACATAATGATATTGTTATACGCTAAAAAAATATATATTTCAACTCGCAACCATCCTACCTTAATGAAATTAAAAAAAAAAGTAGTTTTTTTTTTAAATCTCCTATCGAACTTTTCCACTTGTTCATTCCAAATAGGAAAGCTACCCTTTAACTTTGAAAATCTCAGGTTTAAACTGTAGCATTTTAAATGTCGTAAGTTATGTACTGATCACAAAACAAATTTAATGATATCATATTTCAGATTTTAACGCCGCTATGACAATCACTTACATTTTGCTAGAGTTCATCTCAAACAAAGTTTTTACTTTATTATGCGTCATTGTTTTCTGACATTTCAGGTGTAATATAAACTAAATTAGCGGTATTCAGCTATCTTCATCATGAGGGCATTACCCATGCTTGAATACGAATCAAGGACGCATTGTTAAAATAAAAATACTATCAATCTCAATGATGTAGAATTTATTTCCATTTATTTTTCCAAAAAAATAAATAACTACTAATATTTAATTAACTAATTAGTTAATTTTTTAAATTTATGTATATTTTGTAAGGTACAATAGATAACTGTAAAGTTTCAAATTTATCCGAGAATGGGCGTCGAGAAACAAACGAGGAAACAAATCAACACATATTTAGCCATTTTTAGCCATCAATATTTCGATATCAATCAAGATGATTGATTACAAGTAATTTATAGACTAATCTTTTAAAAATTGGTTCATGTTTTGTTGAATACAAAAAAATTCGTGGATGGGAAGTGGGAGAAAAAAACGTCTTCAAAATTTATAACAGACTGACAGACAGACAGACAGACAGACAGACCGACTGATAAATTTAGTTGATATAAGCTTTGGAAAAAAAAAAGTCACATCTAAATGAACCGAGCTTCCGCAGCTCCATTGTATACCGTGGGAGGAGTTTGGAAGAGCCGGATGGCATGTCGTCACGACCCGGATGTGGCTCGTGGGGTTATAGTTGAGGAATCACTGAACTAAATGAATTTCGATCCGTTTGTTTTTCGAAAGGTGAGACTAGTCAGACGATTAATGTCGGCGTTGAAACGAAGATACTGAATTTCTTGAATAAAACATACGGAAATATTTAATGAAGTATCCTTCGTAACTAAAGCTACTTTTGTATTTGTGCTGTTTGCTAGTCCGTTTGTCGCGTTACTATGTCAGAAAATGAAAACGCTATAGAAAACCTTTTTTTTTTAAACATCGCCTTTATCTTGATCGAAATAGACGCAGTGCCAATATGTTCTTTGTCTTCTTTTAAAATCTTATCCTTTTGTAATTGCTGATTTTGTTGTCTTATTAAAGAAATATTTGTATGCACAATCGAATAAACCAGTTTAAAAACATAGATTAACCAATTTCGTTCATGTTATGTTATTATTTAAATCGCCGAGGCAGTATACATTGTATCTGAAATAGCTGCACAGACTATTTATATTCACGTATAAGATTGTTCCTTTGCACATGCTAAAAACTTATTTGAACTTTAAGGCATGATGAAAAAAATAAATATATAATGGAGTTACCAGTTTAGCCGACATATAATACACACAATACAAAATACTGTGAAACGGATTTAACTGATTCGTTAACAAAAAGTTTCGCTCTTTAATAGAGATAACTGAATGTATTTTTATTTTTTTTATTTTTTTTTTATTTTTAGGGCCTTCCGGTTATGAGAGGAACAATCAAACAATCTACAGTCTCATTATTGCAGCCGACGTCGCTATTGACCTCAAGTCCAGCTTGTTAAACATCTTAATTAAACTTATAGTATTTACTACATTAAACCTGATGAGTTGTTGTTTAAAATACTATGAGTATTGCATGGTCATAAAGCACCACCAAATAGATAATGTAAGATCGAGGCATGAAACAAATCATAGCTTAGTACTGAACAACAGATGCGTAGTGAGGGGGGGAGGGGAGCATGTTGCCCTGGGCGCCACCCCCAGGGAGACGCCCAAAAAAATTATTTTAGATATTTTAGTTAGGTAATACATTTTAAGGTTATTTGTATTATATAGTTTTTAATGGTGGAAGCCATGAACAGATGGTTTGAAAAGGCGACACAAATTTCAAGCTTGAAGCTTACGTACTCTACACACTAAAACTCTTAATGCATGACGTACGTGTGACTTAAGAAACAGAGTTCTTGTAATTGAAGTCCTTCATTGTCTCATATTTTCTTATTTATTGATTATGCATATTTAGTTTAAATGAAATTTGAAATCTTCAGACTCCTCTTTGAGATTGAGGTCTTACATTGTCACAACTCTATAATAGTTTGTATCCCTTTGTGTGTGTGTGTGTGTGTGTGTGTGTAAATGTAATAATGTGTGTGTGTGAACATGTAATAATGTGTGTGTTTCCTTTTCGTGAGCTTGTTTTTATTGACAGCTTGCCAGTGAGCGTGTAACCAGCTCCCAATATACGCCACCCCTAGCGTGCTCGCGTCATTAGCCGGCTATCACAACACTGGCGCCCTACGCCAATCTATTCTATTAGTCTGTCGATTCCTGTTTCACGTTCTGTGCGTTTCCTTCGAGTTTTCTGGAAGGAGATGTCTGACTTCTCTAACTTGTCAGGGGCGGGGGGGAGGGATTTCTAATCATGATTTTTTTTCTCCTGTTATGAATAATGAATGTCTCATCAAGATAACGGACATTTTATGATTTTGTTTTTTAAACAATGCCAATAGAGTTGACGTCTTCAATTTCATTCCACAAATTAGTCATTCGCCTCACTAAGTGCTTTGCTTGGGCGTGTGTCTGCCGATAGAAGGTAGTAGAACCACTCTATAACTATATAGCCGAGACCAATCGTTACAGTAGGACTCAACACTAACCTGTAGGTAGCTTTGACCAAGACCTTGTAAGGTTACGTGATGGCGACAACAAGCTATTGGACTTTTGGCTAGTTTTGGTATTCTGTTCGCGGGCACGTTACTCTGCCTCATCGTGACGCCCGCGTGGAAACGGCTACCAGAGGAAGTGGCTAGGCTAAAAAATAACAAACAGAACTCCCGTGGGAGTGCCCGCGGGTGGACTAGAGTCTACCCCTTGCACGGTTAGTGGGGTTGAAAGAAAGCTCCCACGACCCTGTCACGAATCCATGCGCAGTTCCTTAAGATAGCGTTACAGTACACGGTTAGCGTGGTATAACGAAGGAAAATGGCGGCGGCCCCCAGTATTACTTGGCCTTCGGCCATGATTTCTAGTCCATGCGTCCGGAGTGCCAGTAGTATTGAAAACAGCATTGCCCTATAGGCATTAACTCGGGTCACTTCCAGACAGACCTGTGGTCAGACAGGTTTTTTTTTTTTTTTTTACTGTTTGATATTTGTTCTCGGACGGATTCAGACAGGTTTTTTTTTCAAACTCAGAGCTCGAAGAGCCTGCGGCTTAGCTCTTAGACTATACAGCGGTATTCTGTTAGAGATGAGGGATACAACAGAGATGACAAAAGAGCCTATGCAACAATTTGCCAAAATACTCACATGTCGGTAAAATAAAATATTTTTAAAGTTAAGGTTATTATTGCAAAAAAAATGAACCCTCCCTTGGCACCACTGGTCAGAACACACACGGAAAATAAGAAAAACGAACACTACGAAAAAAAAAAAAAAGAAATCACTGATTTTATTTTTTCCTTTTCTCTTTCTTTTTCAAAAAAAAAAAGTCGCTTTAGAGCCTGGGTTAATATCAGACTTGAAGTTCTACTTGAGCCCACCTTGCAAAGCTTTACTAGATACGATATTGAGTGTGTGTTAGTTTGTATCATAGACTATATATAAAAGGACTGCCAACTATGCGCACCAAGCCTATATTTTTCAATTGAATGAGTCCCGTCCTTTGGTTGTGTTCTACTATTGGTAGGGGGACTTCCGGTGAATAGTCTATGGTTTGTATCCATATTTTTAAAAAAATTACTTAAAAACCCTCGGTGCTAATCTTTCTATTGTTTAATTAAATCTCTAAACTATCTTTCTGTCATGTTTATCTCTGTGTCTTGGTCTTTTGTATTATTACAAAACTTAAATCAATACACTCTGTCTGTCTGGTACAAAAATTGTACATGTTATTTCTCCCGTACTCGGAACAAGTTGAAACTTTGCACAATTATTCATCGGCATAGACAAGATATGGTGAATCAATTAAAAAAAATAGCGAATTAATTATTTATATTTAATTATTTTGATTGATAATAACAAGGGATATTAACTCTTCAGTATTCACAGATATTGCTTTACTAGTAGGCTTTTGTCCCTTTAGATAATCGTTAACGCTATTTCTTCCACACGCCTTATTGGATTAAGTTAATACTTTAAACATTTATTTTACCAAACTAAAAATAAGCCTGATAAGAAATTAACCAATTAGTGAATAAATTATTGTTAAAAAATTTTAATCGAAAAAGGAAATAACTTCTATATTTTTAGAGCTATAGTTATAAGGGCAGAGTTCCTCCTTTAAGATAAGCTTTGTTTGTTTTTTTTTGTTTTTTAAAGGAGTTTTAAAAATACTTTGATTGTTAATATTTCTTCTTGTTTTTCCATTTCCCCCCCTCTCTCTCATCGCAGCCTATAATCTGTTTCTCACGTGTTTCTTCCCAATAATATTTTAACACCCTTTCTTTCTTCTTTGTCTTATCGCTACTACGTGTAGGTCTTTGTTTCATTGACATTGTCTTCCCTTTCTTTTAAGACATATTCAACGATCACTTTGTCTTC
>JADKLZ010005465.1:6752409-6771825 GCA_021533235.1 Biomphalaria straminea | reverse complement strand
GAGAGAGACAAGGCTGCCTACAGTAGGAGAGAGAGAGAGAGACAAGGTTGCCTACAGTAGGAGAGAGAGAGAGAAAAGGCTGCCTATAGTAGTAGAGAGACAAGGCTGCCTACAGAAGTAGAGAGACAAGGCTGCCTACAGTAAGGGAAGACAATGCTGTCTACAGTAGAAGAGAGAGAGAGAGAAGGCTGCCTATGTAGTAGAGAGACAAGGCTGCCAACAGTAGTAGAGAGAAGGCTGCCTACAGTAGAGGAAGACAAGGCTGCCTACAGTAGGAGAGAGAGAGAAAGAGAGAGAGAGAGAAGGCTGCCTACTGTAGTAGAGAGGCAATACTGCCTATTGTAGTAGAAAGAAAAGTCTGCCTACAGTAGGAGAGAGACAAGGCTGACACAGTGGGAGAGAGACGAGGCTGTCTACAGTAGGAGAGAGACAAGACTGACACAGTATGAGAGAGACGAGGCTGTCTACAGTAGGAGAGAGACAAGGCTGACACAGTAGGAGAGAGACGAGGCTGTCTACAGTAGGAAAGAGACATGGCTGACACAGTAGGAGAGAGACGAGGCTGTCTACAGTAGAAGAGCGAGAAAGAGAGAGAGAGAGACTAGGCTGACACAGTCACAGTAGGGGAAGACAAGGCTGACACAGTTGGAGAGAGACGATGCTGACACAGTAGGAGAGAGACGAGGCTGTCTACAGTAGGAGAGCGAGAAAGGGAGAGCGAGAGAGAGAGAGAGAGAGAGAGAGAGAGAAGGCTGCCTATACTAGTAGAGAGACAAGGCTGCCTATAGTAGAAGAGAGAAGGCTGCCTACAGTTGGTATGAGACGAGATTGCCTACGTTCGGTCTTTTAGATATATTTCTTGAATGTGAAAAGACACAGACAAAGAGAAATGGAGAGAGTCTATTAACAGACCTTATTCAGTGCACCAACTGTTTAGCAGACTAAGGGGTAGGTGAACTTGAAGTGTATTTAAAGGAAAACCATAAAATAAAAGAACATACTTTTAAGACCTTGCTAAACACTTTGAAATCTTTGAGATCAACTCTACATCCAAAAATGTTTTATGGGATTACACATGCTTTTGGACACTAATATTTTAACAAAAAGATCGCTTAGAACTGTCGTCATGATAAGTACATTCCTATCCTGCGAGTAACTGGCGCCTTAACCAGTAAGCTTCGGGCAGGAGGGGCTCGTTAGCCATGGCTGGCTACCCACCTAGGAGAAGGAAAACTCTGAATTCAAACCTCCGCTGCCTTGCAGTTATACCCAATCAAGGGAAAGGCTTCGGGAGTCAACCCTGAGGAAAAATCAGGAGCTGGCGACCCTAAGGCAGTTTGCAGCACCCAGTGCTACACTCTGGCAGAACCTGCGACGCTGCTGACCCCAAACTGTATCGGCACTGCCGTTCCTTTGGATACATCAGCTGCGTGGAGAGGGGGGAACTGATGTGTGGGCGACATCGTTCCGACCACAGCTTATGCCCAGGCATTCATCTCATGGAATTGAGATTATCCATAGTCGCTTCGCGACTGACGGTGGCCATAGATAGATATCCTGCTGTTGAAAAGAGGTGTCTGTTGTTCTATTGTAATCCTCTTAATTGTAAAGAAACATCCGAAACATGTAAGGCGAAACAAAAACAATATAATTACATAATGTATTATTGCAAAAACATGTTTACGGTGAATTTCCTTTGACTTGTTGTACTTGGTCATACAACATTTTTTTACATAGCTTATATCAACCAATTCTGTCTGTCAATCTGTCTGTCTGGTAAATTTTTTTTATTTCTCCCACCACCCTTTCTCGGATCAATTTGAAACTTTACACTCCTATTTTAGTGTACCTAATAAAACATGAATCAATAAAAAAAAAATAAACAAGCTAATTAATTATTAGTAATTTTTTTTTGTTTAGTATGTTTGTTGTAAAATGTTTGTTTTACATTTTTCGAATGTTCCTTCATAGTTGAAGATAGTTACTTCCTAGTCCAAACCTCCCGCAGGACGACGGGGGATGGGAGTGGGCAGGATTTGAACCCGGGACCGTCGATAAATCCAAACGACAGTCCAGCGTGCAAAACGCTCGACCATCCTGGAAAATGCTACTTTTTGAGAGTTGTAGCAGTATATTTGGAGTTTTTTTTCTCACACTTCCCATTTTAGGATCACGTTAAAATTAACATAATGGATCTCATTCACCAATCTTAAACAAACAACATTTAGTCACGTGATAATATTGATAAAACAATGAAAAAAGGTATCTACTCACAGCCTTTATGGATTGCGTAATTTGTATAGAAGAGATAGATAGTCAATGACAATACACGATTCAGTGAAAAACTTGACCAATGGACCTCATTCACCAATCGTAAACAGACAACATTTAGCCACGTGATTCTCTATATCTTCTATACAAAGTATTTCATCCATCGTGGCTGTCACGTGATACATATTTTTCATTGTTTTATCAATATTATGACGTGGCTAAATGTGTTTATTTACGATTGGTGAATGATGTCCATTGATGAATTAATGGTTATTAATTAATTTTGTTTTATACATAAAATGGAGATTATCCCTGCAATATTGAGATATATGACAAGAATTTGTTTTTCTTTTTTATATATTTATTTTTCTCTCTCCTTGTAAGGTCCCTAAAGAACCAAGTGAATATCTGACCTAGTTAAAAGAGTTCACTGGTAATGACATAAAAGCCCAGGCACGCTGAAAGAAAAACTACTGGACATTAACGAGTTTCGCCATTATCAGCCAACGGTCAATCTGCCAACGATGACACGTGACCTGGTTTACCGCAGCCAGTCCAGCAAACATCACGGTGTGGTCAAAAAAGCTAAATTGGGGTTGAAGTTCAGACAAAATCAATCAATTCACGATATCGCGCAGGGCACTGGCTTACCTCTCTTATATCTCCCTGACAAGTTAAAAGAACATCTTTTGGTGAGAGACCGATAAAAAGACTTAAGAACGAGGCGCCAGACAATAAATAAAAAGACGAGGGAGAGTAGGAGTAGGGTGCCAGGGTACCATCTTGACAGATCATTTTGGAAAAAAAAAACACCCTAAGGATGAGGGTAGGGACTCTGTGAGAACGACCGCTCTCCAAGACGAAGACACACAATAAGTCCGATAACTCAAGCCATTACATTACGCCGCCGGCTGTACCAATCACAATTACAAGAACCAATGGTCTGTTTTATGTCACGCCATTACCAGCAATGGTATTACTTTAGCGAGTCATACAGAATGGACGTTCTGTGGTGTGCTGCTAAGTTAGCATATTTTTTTCCGGTCACACAGGAACAAGTATGTTTAAAAATTTAGTGTCCATATTTCCATCTGTCCATCAAGTGATGCCTTTCTAGCACTTTCGCTGTCTGCATCTTTTCACTGGTACTGTCTTCTGGAGGGAGGTCTAATGACCTTGTGCCGTACAGTTTAAGTTTACGTTCCTTGATACTGGTCAACAGGTCATCGTGTCCAAAAGCAATTCTGTTGTTTTGTTTCAATTATAACATTAAAAAAAATGTTTTTAAAAAAATATCTAAAGGGGAAGAACTCCGTCATTAAAACTATATTTACCAATAATGTGCAAGCTATTTCCCTTATTTGAATTCGAACAACGTAACTAATTACCAATAATTAATTGACTAATTATTGTTGTTTGTTGATTCACTTTTTGTTAAGTACAATAAATAATCGTTGACATTATCAAATGGCTCGGAGTGAATGCGCGATGGAGAAGTAGAGTTAACAAATATTTAAGGGGACTAAACCAAACAAATTTAGCCATATCTGTGAATACCGAAATATTAGTTTCCTTTGTTGCCATTAAACAAAATAATGAGTTACTAGTGATTCATTGTCTAATTAGTTTTTTTTTTAATTTCATGTCTTGTCTATGTCAATGAATAATTGTGCAAAGTTTCAGCTTGACCAGAGCATGGGTGTGGGAGAGAAAACGTGTACAAACTTTATACCAGACAGACAGATAGACAGACAAAGAGCGTGAGCTGATAAAAGTTTTGTATGAATACTTAGTACAAATGTGTAAACATATCATATAACTCATAAAATCATGTAGGAAATTGCTTGTTTAAAAAGAAAAAAAGATATTATTTTAAACAACTTACAGTTGGAATAAGGCCTTAACATTGTTTGACAATTAGTATTGTTAGACGTTAAGTTAGTACTAGACAGGTATTACCCGCTGCCCTTGGGTCTTAACCTGCGTATTGCTAATGTAGTCACTGATATGGTGCATTAGAAACAATTGTAGAAAATAATAATGTTTTAAGTAAAGCGGTCTTTTGCGAAGAGAGGTGTTGTAACAACTCGGTCTGCGCATGCGTGACCTTTTTAATTAGATGTACGCGAATGAATAAAAACGGCTTTGTAGATTTAGCGAACGAATGTATTAAAAATGCTTAAGAAAAACAAATTTGAATGAGTAAAATATGAAATGAATGAACTATAATTAATATGTTCATGTGTGTAATTATAAAAATATCTTTGCGAAGATAAGTTCTATCATCTTAGATTTGAATTATAATTTTAGATCTAGAAATAGAGAGATGTGTAACATTTAGTGAAATGTCTAATGAAAGATTGTACGTCAGAAAATCGACATTAGTAGGTAGAAGAAACGAATTTATTTAAAAATGCTTTTAAAAAACAAATTAAAAGATTAATTGTATTAAATAATGAAATCAATGGACCTTCCGTACTATTCGTAAGTGTCGAAGTAAAAATCTATAATTGCAAAGTGTGGTTCTTAAAATTAGATCTACAATACATACACACAGGTCTAAGTTAGTACCAAAGGAACATTTCTGTCAAGTTTTGTCAAGTTTGGTGAAACGGTTTTGATTTCTATACGGGAACATCACTCACGATTCTTAAAGACAACCTTCACCCATTAAACCACTGTTAGATAAGATCTAAACGAAGTGGTCGTCTCCTTTCCATCAAGACCAAAACTGAAAGATTTAAAAACTCCTTTGTCCCACTTTCGATCAGAGTGTTACGAGATCAGCTGTCATCGAGAAGTACATAGAAGTCAAATTCATAAAGCGCTGGTTGTGAATGTGCATGTGTGTTTGTATGTGAATGTTGTTCGAATTTTTCATTAACATTGTTTTTGTATAGTAGTTACGCTGACGTTGTCAAGTTGTAATCAAACTGAATTTCCATTAGATTGGATCAATAAAATTATCTTATCTTATCTAACATACATACATACATACGCCTTACATTCAACTTTATAGTATATATAGAGACGCACCATGTTTGACGGACCTTGAAAGCGAAATCTAGTGACGTAAAGGCTTATTTGTGGTTCTAAATTATTGTTAATATAGTCAGATGGTGTTTGGTTTTCAAAGGGTAGCATTATATTACAGATAGGGAGAAAGAAAGAGAAAGGGAGAGAGAGAGAGAGAGAGAACTGAAGACAGAGAAAAAGAGATGGGGAGAAAGACAGAGAAAGGGAGAGACAGAGAGATAGAACTGAAGACAGAGAAAGAGATACAGAGAGAATGAGAAAAGGAGAGAGACAAACGAAGAGAGAAATGAGAAGAGAAGAAAAGAACGAAAAGAAAGAGCATGGTACATTTTTTTCAGGCAGCCGAGAGATATGTTTTTAGCTCTGATAGTTAACCTAATGATAGTTGTTTTTTTTAGCTTAGTCACTAAAACACTAGTCTTAAAATATTTGGTGGAACTTTGTTAGTATCAAGGCAAAAAACAAAAATGTTAGAGAAAGCTGCCAAAACTTAGTTGATAGGGTTCATTATCAAGATCTTTTTATTAAAAGTTCCTTACTCTAGAAACTCGAGCAAAAGGGTATTGCGATGACAGAATAGTGTTGGATTAATTTGGTACACCGGCAGGTCATGATGTGTCCATTAAGCCCTATTTCTTCTACACATCTAACATGAGAAGCCCAAATTTAAAACCATCAAAACTATTATTGTCATAATTTAAATCTAAAAAAAAATTGTTATAAAGCAAGAAATCTATATATATATTTAAAATCGATATAGAAAATCGATATAGACAGAAAGGCAAGATAGATTGATTGATTTTCTCAAGTGTGTTCTCTTAGATTTTGGACAGAACAGAATAAAAATAAAATACTCAAAGAAAAGAGAGAGAGCGCGAGAGAGAGAGAGAGAGAGCGAGAGAGAGAGAGAGAGAGAGAGAGAGAGAGAGAGAGAAAGAGAGAAAGAATATGAAATACATTACAGAAGTCCTGTTGAACGGGCATGTGACACCAGTTGGTAAATAACTTGTATAACTCCTTCACACCGAGCACAGAATCCATTAAACTCCACCAGTCACACAGTTATGTAATCCACCAATTGTGTCCCCAGGCACTACCATAAGCTTGCCTCGCTCTATTCACATCGACTTTATGTCAAAATCTTGTGGTCAATGTTTACCCTCCAAAAAAGTTACAATCGACCGGTGACAAAATCAAGGTGACACCGGAAACTTCTTTGAAATGGCTGTTTGATGATACTTCCGGTTCCCGAGCTGTCAGAGGCAAGTGAATGACGTCAGTTTTAGTTAATAAGACGTCAATGTCACAACTGTCCAACACACTATGTTCTAATACTACAAGACTTATTTTAAAAAACGCAAAATTAACAATGACTTTTTTATATTCTCAAGAATTATAACTTACTAATGCATTAAAACTTTCTTCACACACTGCAGTTGATAGAACAGCAAAATGGCTAGAGTGTTGGATAAATGCCAAAAAGATCGTCCAGAAACATTTTGCAACAAAAAAATGAGATCTACAATAAATATATATTTCTTCAACTGTCCCCCTGTCATTGTCAAACTGTAAAGCTAGTTTTTCAACCAGCCATGGAGTTATGTAGCGTTTTAGGCTAGTGTTTTAACCTGCAACGGAGTTATGTAGCGATTTTTTTTTATCCAATTTGAGTTGGGGTTTTTTAAGTAGCAACAATATAAGGAAAAATATGGAAACAACAGGTCTTCTAAGGTAAAGTAGGGATTTTGGTGATAACCTAAAGCAAATTTAGATGGCATATTTGGAGCGGTTTTCTTCATGTCTGCTCTTGCAATATTTTTTTTCCAACAAATTTGCGGGGCAACCGATCTTCATCTGTTGGCACCGAGACATCCTGTAGGCCTGCAAGAATCACCACAGAAACCAGTCATTATTTAAAAAAATCCTCTTCCCCTTCATCTATCCAGGAGCTAGAAAATTTCCATCGTTTGGGGGCCCGGGGGGGGGGGGCTTGACCTCTATAGGGGCCCCAGCATTTTGCGTTTAACTTAATTTTTTATGTAAAAAACACTCATTTGAGGCTCCATACAAGTGGGGGCTCGGGGGGATTTTCAAATTCTCCCCCCCCCTCCTCCCCCACCCTAGCTACGCCACTGCATCTATCCCTTAATCTGTTGGGCAGTCGGGGCACCACATAAGATTTGTCGACCGTCTTTCTCCATGCTTCTTTGTCTTTCGCCTTGGATAGAGGGTCTTTCAATGAAAAGCTTGTCCATTATTTTATGCTCTGTCTTTCTATCGCTTTCTCTGGTCTCTGTACGACATGGCAATGAGCTATTGGTCTGAACTGACCACACATTGTGACGTTACAGGTCTGAGGGAGTTGAGGCCTTCTATAACGAAGCGCTATCAGTTCCTGAACTAATGCAATTTGGTAAACCGTTTATGTAAATTAGAAATAGTATTGGACCTAAGGCTGTTCCTTGGGGTACACCTGAGTTTATTGTTATTGGTGTTGATTTAGAACCATCTATTATTACAGTTTGTTCTCTTCCTATCAGAAAATCTTTAATCCACTGATGCAATGGACCATCAATACCAAAATATTTTAATTTTTTAAGCAAACTATGGTGGTGAACTTTGTCAAAAGCTTTGGAAAAGTCTAGTAAGATAGCATCTATTTGTTCATTATTATCTTAACCTTTTGAAAAGTCATCAATTAGTCCTATTAGCTGTGTTTCACATGATCTGTTTCCTAAAGCCATGTTGGTATGGAGTAAGGACATTATGTTTATCTAAGTGGTTTATGATGTTGCTACATATTATGTGTTCTAGGATTTTACATGTGATGCTGGTAAGTGATACTGGTCTGTAGTTTCCTGGGTCAGATTTTTCTCCTTTTTTGAATAGAGGTGTGACATTAGCTTCTTTCCAGTCCCTTGGTACTCTGCCCTGATTAAGAGATGCCTGAAAAAGTATTGAACACAGGTGCTAGTTCTTTGCTTAGTTCCTTGAGTTCCAGTGACTTGGCAGAATTTAAGTCACTGGTAAATATGCATGACTGAATGCATGACGCGTAGGACGTAATCATCTTCTTTTTTGAAGTAACGTCTGTATTATATAAGATAAGACTGGAATCGTGCTTGATAAAAATAATTTAGTATATAGTCAAGTGACAATCGTGTACGGTGTTAGGTCCGTGTGACAAGTAGGTCAAAGATGGTGGCCGTATAGGTGTCTAGGGGAATTAAATATTTTGAGGACCTTAACTTGCACATAAGGACTACAGGCACAATGTTATGAATGCAGGCAACAATTACTTTTTATGTAAAACATATGTACAGTTTAATAATAAGAATAAAATAAGTAAAAGGTAAAATTCTGTACAGTGTTAGGGCGGGGCCTAATTATTTACATAAATGGGACTATCATCATAAGAAATGAGATACAAGTGGTCTGAATGTCATTGGGCTTTGTTGCTTAGCTTTGAGTCCTATACTGCTCTGACGAGATCGGCGTGACTGATGCTGAGTTGTCTGTGGGTGGCTGGCTTGATCGGTCCTAGCGCACGGGACAGTCCAACTATAGATAGCTGCAGGGGCGGATCTTCTGGCATGCGGTTGTTGGTCGGACTCTTGTGAGTAGTTGGTACGACTGGTGTCTCCAGATCTGGTGTCAGCAGACTGGTATTCAGCGTTACAAAGTTAGGGCTTCTATTAGAAGTAGCCACCAGTCCAATAGTAAGGAAAAGGAATGTGAAATTGATTTAGTAAATGAATAAGCAAGCTCAGGCAGAAATATGTCCTCACTCTCCGCTCTCCAGAATGAGAATGACAAGAAATAGGAAATTATGTTACTCCTACACGCGTGGGCACGGGGGTGGGGCCAAAGGAGAAAGACATACTTTCAAATGTGACAGACTGCCTGATTTGCCTAGACAAAGAATTTCCGCTTGACCTCGTGTATCGATAAGATAAGCAAATACGGGCCGCCTCGTGTCTAGACTGCCCGTCCACAGGCAAACATGGTCAACTCGCGATTTTCCAAGATGGTCCGATGACCACGACATTATCTAGGCGTCGATTTGAAGAGGGTCCATTTGAATTGACCCGTTCCCCGAAAGGGGGGTGCGGCAGGATGTTAGGTCAAGATAGTTAGAGGCGTGTTTATTCTTGTCGACAAGGAATGTGCTAGACGCGTGCGTCAGATTAAGAAATTACATCGTGACACGGATGCCTAGAGAAAAAGGGGGTGGAGGTAATAGCTTTAGATAGCCATAAGGGCTAAGCGGAGATAAAAAAAATAAGATAGCAAAAATAAATTAGTTTAATGCCTAGACCGAGTGATACCTCGAGTGGGCGAAATTTATTTTTGTCACAGTCCGTACTTCTCAAACTTACAGCTCTCTTCATTACAGGCATGTAATAATTGTTCGTTATATTTCCCCATACGTTTTGCATCTTCATAATTTTTAATGTACACTGTTCTGGCACGATTAGGAATTACTTATTTGTGTCCTAGAAAAGGAAAGTTTTGATTTAGATACAATAACGCGACAACCAAAAATAAAGTCTAGAATTTTAGGAAGAATAGCGAAATGTAAGCAGACTACTTTCAATGGTAACAGTTATGAAGAGGCAGTTGGCCAGTTGTTATGATCTGAAGAGATTTATCTTGATGACAATTGACGGTTCCTTTAGTTATTATTAAACTTCTTGTTCGGCGTCCACTAACTTACATTGTTGGCCTTAGCGACTGTGCTATTTGAGTGTTACCGCCATTTGACTTTACTACATAAATCGCAGCGCGGAAGCTCCTAGCATCACGTATATTGATTGAAATGTATAGAGTTTGAGTAATTTGTTTTTTATTTACTTACAACTACTGTCCACATTAAATGATGGTTCAATTTTTATTGATATTATTTTATTTTTTCGTGACAATTATTTGGTTTTTATTAATTGATTACACTCGTAAATTTTCCAAAAAAAAAAAAATTAATGTCGCAATGTAGGCTACTTTACATTTAGCCTCTTACCCAATCGCTACAATATCCACACTGTGTTCCGAAAATAGTAAACTAAACATTTATATTTTACTAGTCATGGATGGAAAACAGTTCGGCAGAAATCGGAATCAAACACACTACATTCGCGTTATTAGCTCAACGCTCTAACAACTTATCTTATAAAATACAGACGTTACTTCAAAAAAAGAAGATGCGCAATGCATATATTTATGCACGATTCTTAAAGACAACCTGCACCCATTAAATCACTTTTACATAACATCTGAACGAAGTTGCGGTCTCCTTTCCATTAGGACTAAAACAAAAAGATTTAAAAACTCCTTTATCCCCACTTTCGGTCAGAGTGTTACAAGATCAGCTGTCGTCATCCAAGTATATAGAAGTCAAATTTATAAAGCGCTGGTTGTGAATGTGTATGTGTTTCGTGTTTGACTGTTGACTATAACTTGAATATTCCTGGTCCATGGGTAAATTTGACAGGGGCCACCTCTGATAAAGTTTCAAGCGTATTGTACGTTCAGTTTCACTTTGTACTCCGTCGCATGGCTATTAATTGTCCCTATATCTTAAAAATGTTTGTCATTTCAATTTAGTTCATTCATCGTGGTACGATGATGACCACTTTGGTCATCCAGGGGGGATGAGGGCTTTGCACTGGGCTTTTGTGCCTTCTCGTTTGGCTAGTGAGACCTAAGTGAGCCCGGAATGTTCGGCCGCACACTGGGCAGGTTATTCCAGCTGGAGCTAGTGTCATTGGCCTTGCTTTTCTTCTCTGGCATTTTTTTTTCTGCCAGCATTGTTCTCTTTTCCTCAGCAACCTATGCGCCAGTTTTCACAGCGCGACGCCATGATGCTCTGTCATTTAAATACCTAAGAACAAGGCAACCATCCTGGTCGTCGGGGAATAATAAAAATAAAAACTCAACTTTATAAAATAAGAATGACACAACGTGAACTAATAAATGTCTTTCTGGTTTTCAAAAACTGCATAATTATTCAGAATGGTAGGAGAGATCTGACCGTGTGCGTCTGTTGTTATTAATTGTTATGTAAACAGCTGAATAACAGAACGTGATAATGACTTGGAGGATCAACAGATTGATGCACACAGCTGGCGTTCAATAATTCAGTTCATTTGTACAACTCACTTTATCTGTCTGGTTAAAAGTTTGTACACGTTATTTCTCCCAGAGACCCACTCTCCGATCCAGTTGAAATTTTGCACAATTACTTATTGGCGTAGACAATACCTAAATTACTTTTTTTAAAAAATCTCCAATCGGTCAATTAATCACTTTTAACTAATTATTTATTTTGATAGCAAAGAGCGAAATTAATCCTCCAGTATTTACATACACAGTTAAATATGTAGGGTTTTGTCCCCTTTGATAATCGTACAACTATTTCTCATACACCCAAGCTCGGGTCAATAGAAACTTTAACTAACCATATATTGTACCTAACAATCATAATTGGTTCATTCATTGGCCTCCTTCAGTCGTAGAACGACTATGGTTCATCTCGCACACTTCCTCGTGTGGCTGTGGAGCCCTATTTTGGAGAGACACTCCCGTCCACAAGTATCGCAGGTAACAATCTCAATTACATTTTTAGAAATTTACAAAAAAAAAGTCAATTAATTATTGTTAATTAAGATATATCTTTGAATCTGTTTCTGAGCACCCTGCAGTCGTTAGACATGTGTTCTGTGGCAGATTTCGGCTAGGAAGTTCTTCTTCCTCTTCTTCTAGCCAGCTTTATTGCTGCTGCGCTGTTCAGCTCTTTTGCAGACAGTGCCAAGGGAAAATAGCGTGATGTTCTCTTCAGTTGTTCAGCAGTGCCGTACAGGGTGTTGGTTATGTTGGGCTGTACTGGTAGTTGGGTCTGCCGAAGGTGGATTAGGAGGGGGCATTCAAAAAGAATTATGGTTTACGGTTTCAAAACGGCTAGGAAGTAAATTATCTTCAACTCTGAAGGAACATCCGAAACATGTAAAAAAAATACTATGTGGAGGTAGCATTAGACTATCACTCCAAGACTCTAAACGCATATAAAGTGGTAATATGGAGATTCGATACGAAGTTCTACTCATTGAGATATTTTTGAAATTTTATCTTGGTTCTACTTTTATTATTTGGTAACAGTTCAATTTAAGCGTCCTTGACATTGTGTAGATGATCGTGAAAAATTTCCACTATCTCTAATGTATGTCTGTTAAACTCAATACGTCTGTAAAAGAAAAAAAAAAGTCGCTAAAGAAAGGGTTTTCAACTATAGAATCAATTCTTACTACATCTTCATGACGTATGTTTCCCGGCATCCCTTTCTCCAACTTTACTGTTTTCTTGCTACCTTTTCTGCTTTTTTTTCCTGATGATTTCCAAATCTCTTGGCGCCAATTTTGTCAGCAGACGACTTCGAGTCCACGACAAAGCCTCCCCTCCCGTGGTTCACGGCATAATTGTTAGCATCGATTCGTCATGCCGTGTCCACTATAACTCATTAGTTGACTTTCTCTGAGAAGACTTTTGCTCTTTTGTAGAGATGGAGAAATAGTGGGAAAATGGCTGAAGAGATAGTTGAAGAAATAGCTTTAGAGATAGCTGGAAAAAGTTGAACAAAGAAATAGTTAACGAAATAGATAGTTGAAGAAATAGCTAAAGAGAAAAAAAAGAGATAGCTGAAGAGATAGTTGAAAAAAGAGATAGTTTAAGAGACGTCTATTGTTATGTTTTGTGCGTTATATATTTTTATACTAAAAGGAAACAATGATCGAGCCAGAAAAGAAAAGAAGGAGAGCCAGGCGAAAGAAAAAAAACACAAGATTATTGATGACAGACCTACAGGTTTGTGTAAAATGTTTGGCCTTAGTGACATGGGGGGAGTCATTTAATTTCAAACTGGAATGATGCAGAGTTATTGATAGCTTGGTTTATTAGGTCTAATTGTCCATATTCCAATGAGCCGTAGACTTATGATCAATATATTAATATAACTAGTTGTTTTTAGTGGCTTTTATAATGTAATGAGTCACTTCCTTGAGTTGCTGGAACACGTGCTGGAGAATGAAAGAAACAGTATGCAGACATTACGTTAAAAACTATCAAGCTAATGGACTGGCCTTGGAAGAAACAAGCTAAGGATGTCAGCACATATCGAGAACTGGAGAGGGGCTGGTTGCGTGATCACTTTGGGTGTATTTGACACACAGTCTTCAGAGAGGCGCGGTATCTGAGTGGTGTAGCGCTTGGCTTCTGTACCGAGGGGTACAAGGTTCGATTCCTTATGTAGACTGGAATTTTTATTTTCGGCGGGATCATTAGGGGGCCTCTGTGTCCTCCCAGCTCTAATGCGTCCTGACATTACTTCGGGAAAAGTAAAGGCTGTTGGGTGTTGTGCTGGCCACGTGACACCCTCGTTAACCGTGGGTCACAGAATTAAATTACTTTTACATCACCTGCTCTAAAGATCACAACCTCTGAAATGGGAAATAATTTTTCGACAGTTCAAGATGAAAACAAAAAATCAAAAGAACGTTCGTGGATTCGAAAAAAAAAATTAAAAACTGTTTCTTGGAGTTTCCACGGGCAGTGTTGTCTCATAGGGTCTCAAGTCTCATAGTGTCTCAAGTCTCATAGGGTCTTAAGTCTCACAGGGTCTCAATTTGTCAAGTAGAAAGTAGATGAAGAAAAAATTCATAACAACATTGACAGTCAAGATAGAGAAATGTCAGACATGGCCGGACTTAGGTAATCGGACGCCCTAGGTGGCTTCCCAATCTCCAATGCCAAAGGCCGGCCCTGTGTCTGTTCCTGCCGTTTCAATTATATAAAATTTAATAAGGTTTAGAGTAGAATAGATTGGCTTTGAGCAAGATACCAGACCTGCTCACTGTGTATTCATTTTTATGTAGGCCTTTTAAATATTTGCATGTAGATTACTATACAAACAAGTGTTTATTGGCATAAATCAGTGTAAAAAATATGTTTGTGATTAAGTGTACTGTGCCTTTAGTACAGATGTTTATTGCTAATTCACTGCATTAGCAATTCAATAAATCATCACTAGCAATATATTGCAGGTTTATGGATAGAAATTCAGTGCTATATTCATCATCCGTTTCAGCATATCAAATACACTTATGGAAATTCTTTTATAGCGGTTGAGTGATATTATTTTGTTGTATTGATCTTACTTGATTAAGGTGTGAGTTCTATTTTTTTTACGTGCCCAATAATGTTTGGCATGTCTCTGAGACCTCCCATAATTGTTCATCTTTCTAATGGAGGTTACCGTCAGGCAAGAAACCCGGGTGTCAATAGACTGGATGAATAAATGGCTGCGGATCTGAATAGACTTTAAAAAAAAAACGCTAGGTTTCGGAATGATAAAATGAAGAGAGGAAGGTTGACAGACAGACAGATGGGTGGAAAGAAGAAATGACAGATTGAAAGAGGTAGAGAAAGAGAGATAGAGTGGAGGAGAATAAAAGAGTATGACTCCAGAGAAAATTAAAATTGAAATCTTGAGAGAAATAGAGGTAATAACTATTAAAGATTGAAAAAATAGCGAGTGAGGGTTGTTGGGGATAGAGGAAGGGAAAGTGAAGAAAGACGGAAAGAGGAAGGGAAAGTGAAGAAAGACGGAAAGAGGAAGAGAAAGTGAAGAAAGACGGAAAGTGGAAGAGAAAGTGAAGAAAGACTGAAAGAGGAAGAGAAAGTGAAGAAAGACTGAAAGAGGAAGGGAAAGTGAAGAAAGACGGAAAGAGGAAGAGAAAGAATGGAGAAAAAAAAGAAAGAAAGAGAACAATAGCACTGGATGAACATGGATAGGTGAACTAGAAAAGATGCATAAAATAAATGGAACTGAAAGAGATGAAGAAAGAGAGAGAGAGAGAAAGAGAGAGAGAGAGAAAGAGAAAGAGAGAAAGAGAGAGAAAGAGAAAGAGAGAAAGAGAGAGAGAAAGAGAGAGAGAGAAATAGAGAGAGAAAGAGAGAGAGAAAGAGAGAGAGAAAGAGAGAGAGAGAAAGAGAGCGCGAAAAAAAAAAGAGTTTCACTACAAAACAAAACAAAACTTTTTTTCTTTACAAAGGTTGTATAGCTCGCGATAGATATTGATTTATATTTCAAAAGTCCAGGTTCTCTTTTTTTTTTTTGTTGTAAATTATTTCAGAACGTCAATTTTGATTACGCATTTTTTTTTCTGCCTCATCACGCACGCACGCGAATCTAGTATAAATAAAATGTGCAAAACGAATAAGAATAAGTATGGGTGGTAGACAGTTGAGCTCATCGCAAACGTTATTCGTTATCTATACAATAATAATAAGTAATAATAGTTTGTAAGTTGATTTGGACCACATATTGAAAACAAAAGGATTTAACTTTATTACAAAAAAAAAACATTTTAACATTTAAAAAAAAAAAACAGCAATACCTCCATTATAAATAAAAAAAAAGAAATTATAAAATTTTTTTTTTTAGGTCAAGCCGGGTTGAGGATTAGTACTTCGGCATCGTTAGCGGGTAGAAAATACTTCTCTATCCATTAGGGCAGAGCAACTTTGAACTATTGTAATTTTTTTTTATTATTTATTGGCACTTTTATTATAGTGACATCTATGACTAGATCTAGACTGCTAATTTAGGTCTAGATCTAAATCTAGATGCAGTCCTTTCTTGAACGCGATAGTCTTTTCGAAACCAATATTGGATGTAGGTGTATATTTAGTTCTCTAGCCAAATTTACATGTATTTATTTATTTTACTTTGAAAACTTATAACGGTCAAACTAGAGTTTTCCCTGTGTGGTATACGAGCTAGTAATTCTTTTATCTGCGATGTACACAGGAGTGTAGCTAGAAATTTTAAATCGTTTGGGGGCCCGGGGGGGACTGACCTCTTTGGGCCCCTACATTTTGCGTAATACTTAATTTGTAATGTAAAAAACACTCATTTGGGGCCCCCCTCAAGTGGGGGCCCGGGGGAATTTTCAAATTCTCCCCCCTCCTACCCCTCCCTAGCTACGCCACTGGATGTACATCAACTGTTAAATTTATAGGAATACCGTTAGAGCCGTTTTTGAGATAAGTAAGTTTCTCTGCTACCTTCTACCTTCCATGAAGTTGTGACTTGAATAGAGGTATAGTAAAAACGGCAAAAAAAAAAGGAGCTTCCTTTTTTAACTTAGCACTTCATATGTCCCCACTACGGCCTTGCGCTACATGGACTTCCAGTTGAGCAGCGTTCTCTCCTCAAAACGTAAGGCTCAGCTGTCTTATCAACACACGGACCAAAGGTTTGGAGCTCGCTCCCAATGGATCTCAGACAATACACAGGCCTCATACATTGAAGAAGACGGAGCCTTACCTATCTAAAACTTATTTAGTTGGCCTTTAAACTCTTTTTTTTTCTTCATTATTCCTCCTTATTATTTCGCAAACACTTCATAAGTTTAAAGGGTTGAAACACTAAATGTTGTACACAGGTGGACGTTTATAGCCAATTAGATAGTAATTTTTTCCCCAAATATATAAATTGTTAAATTTCTATAAAAGTCGTTATAGACGTTATTCAATGCAAGAATTAGTCCCCCCCCCTTTTTTTTTTTCAAATTTCTTTTTCCTTCCACAGATAAAGAGAGGTCACGCTAATAGTAAGAAAAAAAAATCTAAGGTGATAAACTTAAAAGTAAAAAAAAAAGGAAAGTACCTCGCCCCCTTTCCTGTAATTTGGCTTCTTCCTATGAAGCTCAGGGTTGGTCTCCTGCTGTTCGGAAGTCAGATAAAACATATTGACGAATTCGTTGTTCAAGCCTCTTAGCCGTCTGGGTTACCTTTGTCTAGTCATTGTAAGACTGCTGGGAGATTTAGTGTGTAAACATTGGGGATCAATGCAAATAAAGTACCTGGAGTCCGTGCATTCATTCAGTTTGGTATTGAATACAGGTAGATGGAAGCAGACGTAACAATAAGTGGTGATAGATCCTGAGTGAAAGATTTTATTCTTACAGTGAAAGAATTGTCTCTATCAAATTGTGAATGTTAGTAAAGTTCCTTTAAGACAATGTCTTGTAGAGGTGTCTATGATTTAATAAACATGCCATTTATTTGTAGGATGCTACGAGGCATAGCATGTATACCTATTATACAGTCCGGAGACGGGACAACCACAAT
Organism: Biomphalaria straminea; assembly: GCA_021533235.1. Taxonomy (NCBI): domain Eukaryota; kingdom Metazoa; phylum Mollusca; class Gastropoda; family Planorbidae; genus Biomphalaria; species Biomphalaria straminea. Next base: position 6,754,335 of record JADKLZ010005465.1, on the reverse strand, counting down.
CATCAGGGAAGCGTGGTCAAGAGTCTAGTGCGCTTGAACTTGGCTTGGCTACCTAGAAGGGGGCTCGAGGTTCGACACCCGACTCGGGCAGAGTTGTGTTTACTGAGCGCCTAAAGGCAGCACGGAAAACCAACTCCTAGATACCCCCTCACTCCCCTCCCACTCTTCCACAAATGAGATTGGACCAAAGCGCTCTGAGCATGCTATAAGCATGAAAGTAGTGCTATATAAAAGCTATAATAATAATAAAAATAATAACTCAAGACGTGACCCAGGACTTAAATCTTGTAGTGATTCAATAGGCTGGCGTGATTCAATAGGCAAGACCAACAGAGAAGGCCTGTACACTCACCTACAACGTTGTAACATGTGGGCAGTGGAGACCAATAGCTCGTCGCTAAGTTGCAACGTTCACTTAACAGTAGGTACCCGGTTGTGGTTTTCGGACTTAAACTAATACTGTTATGTTGTTTCTTTCTTGATTGGGTATATCTACGCTTGCTCTACTATATTTTAGCGGATCCTTTATTCGCTCATAAAAAAATGATTAAAGTAAAAAAAAAATTGATTAAAAGTAATTCCACGTCTGTTAATAAATAAATCCAACAACAATATTGCATAAGTTAGAATTACAACGCTTAAATCACAAAGCTTGGCTCAGTCAGAGCTAATTATATTAATGAAACCAACGGACTGTCTCGACTGCTTCCTTTACAAAATCTTTGCTTCGGATATTTTATGGTGTCTATACAAGCTCTGGTCATTCTAGATATAATCTAGATAGATCAATATCTCGAATAGAAACTTCCTGTCTGTTTCTAATTTGTTTTCCAATCAAATGAAACAAATCCAGGACGTCTTAATTAAATAACGCCATTATTCTTTTGCCGTTTATAATGCTGCAAGCTCAAGAGTACATTAAGCCCCTTGCTCTTTTGGTGTCTATAAGAGATGCATTACAGCTTTATCTGTTGTCGAAATAAAATAATTAACGAAAGGCTGTTTGTTGTGTCTAAATGTTTATTTTACATTTCAGAAACTTTTAAACTTTTGGTCGATCAACGAAACATTAAGGCGCAATATTTAAAGAAATCAATGACTTTCTAACGATAGTTACCTTCTCCTGAAACACTTTCTCCCCCAGTGTGCCACCCACCATCCGGCCTCTTTTTCGAACTACTGTGGTGTGACCTTCAATGAAGACGGATGTAGTCGGGAGCACTGTGAACCGGAAACAATTTAGTGAAAAGCAGCTCAATCGCTGGAGACGAAGAGGTTTTTGGATTTCAATGCACGCGATATTCCCCATGGCCGTTTGAGCTCATCATATTTATCTGCTCAGCGAAGATTTAACTTGGAAAAAAAAAACATTTTTTAACATAAACTGTTTCTGTGTAAGTAGGCATTCTTTTCTATACATTTGTGCAGGGCCGACACTAACTATTGCTGAGCCGTATGCGAAAAGGATTGCGCGGGGTCCAGCCTGGGTAGGGATGAGGATAATCTCAAAATTTAGATTCTGTATTAGAAAATACATTTGTCTTTGCAATCTATATTATATTTCTCAAAGTAAATAGGTCAGACGGGCAACAAGCAACATGCAACAAGTAATCTATTTTTAGCTCCATTAATAATTTTTGTAACGCATTCCCTTTACTTATTTTATAATGCGAAAAATTAGAACCATATTTAAAACTCGAATTATTTATGTATTTAATAGTCAAAGAGAAAGTTTTCTAGAGCGCAAATACTCTATCATTCTTTAGAAAAAAATCCATTGACTTGCAAAAGACCTTTAATACGAGTATTTGTGAACAATTGTGGTGGAAAAAAAAAAGCATTAGCAAGGTTAGAGAGACAAAATGACTAAATTTTAAAATGTTAAAAATGTGTTTGATTTCTTTTAAAGCAATAGCTTAACAGACA
>JADKLZ010005465.1:6731450-6746349 GCA_021533235.1 Biomphalaria straminea | reverse complement strand
AACCCACCTGTGGATGTTGGTTGTAGTTACGTTGTTTAAAACCCAACAGTTTATGTTGGTTTCGTTAGGTTGTAGTTCCAACCATCTGGTCCAAAGAATACTTGTAGGTGTAAGACTTAGATTGACGGAGAAAACAAAATTCCATAAAGCTTAGACATGGTACAGAAAGATCCTTGGGATCACATGCAAAGACCGCATCGCAATCGAAGAGATCAGAGACAGCATTAGTACAGCGACAAGACCCCTCGATGACCTGCTACTGTTTAAAAAAACGCAAACTTAAACTCAAAAAGGCCATATTATAAGGTCCTCATGGCTCGCAAAGAACAGTACCAGAAAAAAAGAAGAAGAGGCAGACAGAGAAAGCGATGGGAAGAAACAATATAAAAGAATGGACGGGCCTGCCATTGAAAGAGATTATTTCCAAGGTAAAGTTCAGAGATGAATGGAGAAAGACGGTCAACAGATCTTGTGTGGTGCTCCAAAAGCCGAACAGCCTTATAGATAGATGAAGGGGTTAGATCCGGTCTAGATATTCGTAAATCATCATTAATATTACTATTGCATTATTTGCAGCCTTTTTTTTTAACCCTTAAAACTCTTCCGGTAGTTTTGCCTCTAAACATGAAAATCGTAATTCCATTTTGTAGGCACTCATTTTAAAACAGCTCAGCACTTCAAGGGTTAAATACTTTATTTATATATATATATATATATTTATTTATTTATTATTTGTATTTATTATTATTACCATTAGCATTCTCGTATCAAATGTCACTTTTTTTACAAATCTTATATCAACTCACTCTGTCAGTCTGTCACTCTGTCAGTCTGTCCATCTGTCAGTCTGTCACTCACTCAATTTTCGGACATGTTGTTTTTTCCTACACTCATTGCACGGATCAGGCTTACCTAAGAAAAAAATAAATATCAATCCAAAAAAAGTATTAATTATTCAATTAGTTATTGGTAATTATGTATTTTGTTTAGTATAAAAAAGGAATTAATGTTAACTTACTGTGAGGTGTGGCTGGATATCTGGAGTTATTCCCCTTAATACATATTGTATACGTTTTTCTCCCGCTTCCCACTATGGGATCAAGTATAGATTTTGAATAATTATTTATAGTCAATGACAATAGATGAATCAATAAATGTTAATGTTTTTTTTCAGTGTTAATTTCCCTTTTCTGACCTTGCAATCCATTGTTAATCAACTAGTGGAAATTAAGTAATTTTGTTTTAAATAGAAAATGACCTTATTCCTGCAGTATTGAGATATTGGCAGTGAATTATTGTTTTTTTCATATTACATAAGCTTTTTTTTTAAAGATATTTGTTATGTATTTTTCCTTGTTAAACAATGTAGGCTACAAAAGATCGCCAAATACTTAAAAAGCACAATAAAATAAAAATAAAATTTACTTTAAAATTTATAATTTTAATAGTACATCTAATTGTTTATACTTTTTTTCAGGCTTTTATTTCGTATAATTTTTATAATAATTAATTATCAATTTGTGAAATTAACACGTTTGTCACCGGCTTGAGAAAATGTGAAATTCGTTAAAAAATAATAATAAAATATCTTAATTAATTATATTTTATAATTAAGTTAATGAAATGATAAAAGGAAAAACAGCAGGATTCTTTTCAAAGGACAATATTAGTGATTTTTTTATAATTATTAAAACCAAATATACTTTTCCTAGGTGTTATATTCTCACAAGAATCACACACACACTGTTGCCCTATTTCTGTTCTATGATCATTGCGTCTTGTTCGTTGGCGATTACAAAGGCTGTTAGGATGTGCTGAATAATTAATAGATAGGTCTAGCCACGTAAACTACTTATCTTTAATTTACCGACACCAAAAGTAGGTCGTATAATCACGTGGGCACGTTGCTCTGCCTCATCGTGGCGCCCGCGTGGAAACGGCTACCAGAGGAAGAGGCTAGGCTAAAGAGTAAAAAACAGGACTCCCGTGGGGGTGGACACTGGTGGACGAGAGTCCACCTCTTGCACGGCGCGGGGTTGAAAGAAAGCTCCCACAACCCTGTCACGAATTCATGCGCCGTTCCGCAAGGGAACGTTACAATAATGGCGTATCCTACACGGTTAGCATGGTATAACATAGGAAAATGGCGGCAGCCACCGGTATTACTTGGCCTTCGGTCGTGATTTCTAGTCCATGCGTCCAGAGTGCCAGTGGTAATGGAAACAGCAATGTCCTATAGGCATTGACTCGGGTCTCTTCCTGACAGACCTGTGGTCAGACAGGTTTTTTTTACTGTTTGATATTTGTTCGTTCAGAAGGATTCAGACAGGTTTTTGTTTTTAACTTAGAGCTCGAAGAGCCACAGGCTCAGCTCTTAGACTATCCAGCGGTCTTATAATACGTAGTATATAATGATTTTTTTTATTACAAGTCAGCACTCCGGTTGACAAATAGGAAGGACTCTCAATACTGTGAAAAGACCAAATTCTCAGCTGGCTTGGTTATACTGTAAGACATGACTCACTGTCAAAAGTCATCCTTCAATGTACGGAGCATAAAGAAAGGGTCATCCAAGGAAAAGCTGGCCAGACAACGTGAAAGGATGGGCCCAATTCTCCCTTGATGTATGTTTGTAAAATGTTTAACATGTTTAGGATGTTCCTTTACATATAGTTTACTTCCTAGTCCAAACCTCCCGCAGGATGACGGGGGATGGCAGCTGGGTATGAACGCGGGACCATCGAAACTACCGAACGACGGTATATGGGATTATAATGAAGGATTATAATCGACAAAAGATGATGAATGGTGACGGTATTTAGGATGTATTTTGATTTTTAAAAAATGGGTTTACATTTTTTTAAACAATAAAATACAGGAGAGAAAGTGAAATGTAGAGACGATGTAAGGAAAGCTAGAAAAGATTTATGTGACTTTGAAATAAACTAATCATATTGAAAGGTCACTGTTGTAAAATTAAAATAAGCATTAGTTTGTGCTAGAAATGAGAGAGCTTAAACATTAGATTTCACGTTTTCAAAGATGAAAAAATAATTGTCGCAAAATCTATAAGATTATCAACCTTTAATAGATTCTGTTCACAGGATACAACAGAAAAGATTGCTATTTATAGCTATCCGCCATATATGATAATATCCAATTGGTAGCCTAGCTGGCTATGTTAGTTTATTATTTCTTTAGGGACTCCTGTTTTAAGATTACTGAAAGCTTGTGGGCTGGCTGGTTGGAGAATTAGTACCTAAAGACACCCCGTACTACAAGATCCGTGTGGTTGACAGCGAGGTTCAGAATTATCTCCTCACGTCATGAGACAGAATCGTGGAGTAACTCCAGACTGTGGGGTTTAAAATCTTAGCAAGAGTATTGGCCCTTTAGAGTAGTGGTTGTTGTTGGTGAATCTAGAAAAGGCGGTCGAAGCTGAATAGGCATTATTTTAATTACCATTCTAGTAGGCAATATTAAATTACGTCTTCAATTTTATCTAAAAAAAAAAAAACATCATATAGGCAAAGTAACTTGCTTGATGTAGGAATTTTTTTTAGATAATTACGAATAAGATAAGATAAGAATTTTTATTGGGCCAATCAAATTGAAATTCAATTTGACTACCACTGCGTAACTAGTGTAAAAGTAACAATATAGATGCAGGTTCCTACGGTGATCCCAGCCTCCCCGTGGCGGAAACTGGAAACGCTTCGAACGTCTCTAGCAGCGGCTAATGGGGATCCCCTCCGTCTGTGGGTTTCTAAGGCCTGCTGGATGGAGCTTGGTTGCCAGGGAGTCCAGCCCAACGTGTGGGATCCTGGCTATAAGTTGGAAAGCAAGGCGCGCCCCAAAAAACGCCGTAGACTTTAGGAGGTTCGTTTCCGGATACACGACATTGCATCAGTCGCCACTCTGATGGCGGACTTTCTGTCGGTTGAAAAAACGGGTCTAGACAAGCTCTCACTATATACCACAATATAGATGCAAATGCGAGAAAAATTCACACGCGAAATACATCCATACTCACAACCAGCTCTTTATGAATTTGACTTCTATGTACTTCTCGATGACGACACATGACTTTGTAACTCTCTAACCGAAAGTGGGATAAAGGAGTTTTTAAATCTGGGAGAAGGTTTTTCCGTGCTGCCTTTAGGCGCTCAGTAAACGCAACTCTGCTCAAGTCGGGTGCCGAGCATCGAGCCCCTTTATATGTAGCCAAGCCAAGATAAGCGTACATAGCATCTCGATCACTATTCCTATTGGAAAGGAGACGACCACTTCTCTCAGATCTTATGTAACAGTGGTTTAATGTGTGCAAGTTGTCTTTAAGAATCGTAAATGTTTTAGAAAGGCCTCTTTCATGAAAAAGTTCTTCAAGAGATAGTAGCTGTATTCAAGTTTTTTAATTAGTCTATGTCTTTATGCCAGTGAAGTATTACCATAGCAGCAGGTGAATTAGACTTCTGATGGTTGTTGTATGCAAAGTTTAATTATTGTTTTGTTTATTTTAAATTATTTTCTTATCTTTATAAGATAAAAGAGTCGTTGGTGAATAAAAAATGTGTACGATTTGAAATTAAATGTAAATTTATTATGTTCGTGAAGAAGTAGTTAGAGCTTTTAATGAACTATATGTGCCAGATTAGTGTAAACTGGATTATCTATTGAGCAACCAGCTAACTACATCACCCTGTGTTAGTTAACAATCACAAACAGGAGTGGCTCAACCATTGGGCAACAGGAGACACAGGCAGAACCATGTACAAAGAAATGATCATACCTAACAAACTGGACAGTATTACTTTCTTCCCCTGCAGAGGAATGTACAATCTTCCAGCTAAGGACAGGACATGCGCCTCTGTTAAATTACCCTTTTAACAAAATGAATCTCATTTCTTTGTAGACACTGCGCCCACCTATGTAGAACCGTAAACCATATCCTCTTTGAATGCCCCTTCCTAGTCCACCTTAGACAGACCCCATTACAACTACTACCCAACATAACCGACACCCTGTATGGCAGTGCTGAGCTACTGAAGATAGCAGCACTACATTTTTCCTTAGCACAGTCTGCAAAACAGCTCAACAGAAAACGCTGACTAGAAGAAGTTGCAGGGAAGAAGAGGTGAACTCTGTGTGTATATGTATTTCTAATGTTGATATTAAATCCTGCAAGGGTCTTTGAAAAAATGTGTTTTGTGATTAAAATAACTTTTTATCTCTTTGAATAAAACCTTTAACAATATACTTAAAGAAGCGTGCTGGATTACGTAATAGTTAAGTAATCCATAACATTTTTAGGCACATTAATAAAACAGCAGCCTAAATATTATCGCTTTCTCGCTTATTCCCATACCCTCATTTCCTTTTCAGAATGCGCATTTAAAAAAATGGCGTCATGTCTGGTTCATTTTAAAATAAGAGCAGTAAAATCTCTCGACGTTCATTATTTTCAGACAAGAATTTGGACGTCTTTTTTTAAATTCAATTACTTTCTCTCCTCGCCTTCATTAAAGAGTAAAAAATATTTTTAAAAAGTGATGTGATCAAGTTATGTTGTTGATGAGGTAATGGGGGACGAGCTACTCTGGGTAGAGACTACATTAGGCTATTTCTGGATTAAGACTTATGTTGGCAATAAACTCACAGACGCTACTTCCGACTTTGAAAGTAAGACGGGGGTCATTACAAGTTAAAAGAGAATAGCTCGGAGACATTTTAGTGTCTTCTTCTCATTTCTCTTTTCTTTTGATGGTATGTTTTACAGAAGAAAGTTTTGACCTCAATGTGACCTCTAAAAACGTGATGGATGTCCTCACAAGTCTGTATATATTGTTGCTATATTTAAAATTGAAATGGCGATCAAAGTTTCACGCATTTTTAACTTCACAAGATTGAATTAAGGATTCGTCTTCTTAAATTCCAAAATGAACAATTATTTTTGTTGGCTGGAAAAGAGGATTTGTTGGGTTGTTTTTTTTAAGTCTTACATGCTTCAAATATCAAAAGATTGATTCGAAAGTATATGTAGGCCTATCCTTAGAAATCACTCTTCAGAAAATAAATGCACAACTACTGGAAAACTGTCTGAACGTTTGGATTGACATCCGGGCTCTTCAAAAAAGGAGATAATTACGTCATACGCGTATGTTAATCTAATCCTGCATGTAAGGTAGTCATTGCCGGAAGTGGTAATGGATCTAAGTATTCCACTACATATGAATTGCTTACTAATACTCTCATAGGGAGGGGGGTGACACTATTAACTAATGGCTGAACCTAGTGACGCCTCTGCTCTGTGGTACGCTGCGTATGATAAACTATCGTACCTTGACTGTATTTCACATGTATAGTATTCATGAGTCTAAGAAAAAATGTTGATATTATAAAAGTTCTATAATTTATGTTATTGTTTCAAAAAAGCCAACAGTATTTTCCTATTTTCACCACATCAGAATCATGGTAAATTTTTATTGATCCAGATTAATTGTTTGATATCAGTTTGTTTGTTGCTGTTTGTTTGGGTGTCGACCATTTTTGTTTTGTCTTATCTTTTTATACATTCCTTCATACACACCCTGCGCAAGCTCGCATCCAACATAACAAGGCAAGCCTTAACCTGGAACCCCCAAGGAAAGAGAAATAGAGGACGGCCCAGGAACACATGGCGCCGCGATCTGGAAACAGAAGCCAAGCAGATGGGTAAGACATGGAGACAGTTGGAGCGACTCGCCCAGAACCGAGATGCCTGGAGAAAGCTGGTTGGTGGCCTATGCCCCAGTTGGGACCAAAGGCAGAGATGAGATGAGAGATTCAGAGCTCAACATGTTCGCATCCATTCCAAAAAACGCTGGGGGGGGGGGGGGCTCCTGGTTTCGAACTAGCGTGTATTCCACACGACCAACCGACCAACCAACCAACCAACCATTCATTTTCAAATGGATAATAATGAGGTTCATCTATTCAATCTATATATATATATTTCTCAAAAGACAAGTTCAAAAGTTCAAACAAAAACAACAACAACAACAAGCAACAAGTAAATAGGGAAGATCCCATGGCGCAGCACGCGGTGTGAATGGAAATTGGTGCATCCCAACCCGCACTATTTTGTGAATGAAAGGGGTGTTATATAATTCTCTTCTTCTCAATTTTTGTCATAATATTAAAAGTATTTCCAGATTATTGTGTCGTAAGACTATTGAAACTAGAACAACAATACAAAGATAGAGCATACTCTCAGGTTTTACTTTAGAAGTACTTTCATTAATATCACAAATAACGCACATTCGTTCATTAGACATGATTACGAAAGGTAACTCTATTCCTAGATCTAGATCTAGATCTAAAACTCGAATTCAACTCTAAGATTATAGAACTTCTCATCGCAGAGATAGTGTTATGCTTTAGCACATGAACATACTAATTATAGTCCATTTAATCAAATTAACATTCAAATTGGTTTTTCTAAAGCATTGTTACATGAGTGCAGCTCTATTCTTAATATCGCGTAAATTAAGGTCAATTAGCCTTTTTTTTTTTAGCTCCATTCATAGTATTTTTTATTCATGAATTCACTTATAACAAGTAAATGGGAAGATCCCATGGCGCAGCATGGTGTGAAAGGAAATTGTGTATCCAAATCCGCACTATTTTCATTCACAAAATAGCATAGACATAAATAAATATAGACTGGAAAAAGGAATTAACTTCATGTAACTTGATTTAAAAAATTTATATAGCCTACCTAAAAAATTAGCACGGGTCCAATGGAAGTGCGGGACTCACTGCGGTCGCATATGTTGCAGTGCCTAAGGCCTGACCTGGTAAATAGCGGCGTATGCTATGCCGCCGGTCGACTAGTACTAGTATATTATTATAAAACTCTTTATCAAATATGTTATTGTGGGTAGCCAGCTTCATGAATGACTGTTGGTCAACTTGTACAATATAAATTATACTTAAAAAAATGTAACAAAAACCATGAAATATTGTTATTGGAGAAATCCATTCCTTACCTTATGAAATATCCAGTAAATATATTGCAGTGAACATGAAATTGTGTTGTTGAGTCTCTTTGTTCTTTTCTCTTGTTCTCCAAAACTTTTCTCTGTCTCCTATTGCCTGACTCTATCACTGAAATGTCCCCGAAATTAAAGGTAGAATTCAATTCATTATTTCCAGGTCCTTGTTAATCCAATCAAGGTTTGACCTATTAAATGTACGAAACAAGTTTATCCAATCACGAGGAATCACGTGATACTTCGAGGTAATACAATCTTTGTACGATTTTGTTCTAAGCAACAAGGAAAGGATTATCTAACAAATTAGGACAATTTCTCAGCTAAATCACAACATTCCAATTATATCTAGACTTTTAGACATTAGATTTAAAGCCTCTGACTTGAAATGTCTTTCCACAAAGGTTTAATAGGTGTATTTATTATCCATATCTTTGATTTATTCAAAATTTACTAATTAGAGGCGACACAACAAAATGGATTATAAACTCGGATACCCGCTAACAGATAAAAGAGTCCAGGAACGATTACCGTAAAGCAACAAGGCGGGATAACTCGTGCCCCACCGAAGGCTTAAATGCACGGGTAGGAAATGTAAATTAACAACAGTTACTCCTCGCGCTTGCGTGTGCCTCGCGCGCGCCCTGGTGAGAAGTTACTGGTGTTTTTTTTTTCTCGCTGTCACCCGTCCCTTAATTTTTTTATCAACTTTTTTATTTCTATTTTTTTCTTCGTGCAGAACCCTGATGCAGTTGGCAGAGTATAGCATGGAGCGCAGGCAACACTGTGTCTGTTAAATTATTTTTCCTGTGCATGTTATCCTATATAACAATAGAAGGTGTCACATCTCCAGGGGCGTAGCCAGGAATTTTTCATCGTTTTGGGGCCCGGGTGCTTAACCTCTTTGGGGGGGGGCTGCATTTTGCGTAATATTTAATTTTAATGTAAAAAGCATATTCATTTTGGGGGCCCTTCAAGTGGGGGCCCGGTGGGATTTTTAAATTCTCCCCTCTCCTCTGTTAGTGAGCACCAGCTGTTGCATACCTTCTCTCTCATGACAAGGCCGCAAACAATATGCATTTTATTTTAAATTTTATTTTATTTTATTTTTTTCAGCAATAATTAATTATATATTATTTTTTATTCGAGTAAAAAGAGTTTTTGTTTTCCACTTAACTAGATTTAGACAGTTTCTGAGTCAGAATATTTCTCATCGATTTGGCTTGATCAATCTCTTCCGTAGACTCTAATGTAAATATATTTCTGTCTGTATCCATTTGTTATCTGCCTTTGACATTTTCTGCTGCATTGGCTGCTCTCCCTTAATAGAAGAGAATTGAAGATGGTACATTCCCAAAGTTATGTCTATATACAAACTTCTAAAATACAGACATGGCCTGAGTTGCGCCACTTGCCTTTTTCTTTTTTCCGTAACAAGCAGTGGTCCTCAAATGTTATTTTTAGGACATAGCCGTTTGCGAGTTTTTTTTTTATTGCATTTTAAGCAGCGAAGAAAATTCTAACTCGTTTCGACGACTTTATTTTTAATCGTCACCAGACCAAGACTTGATGTCTGTTACATGTTTTGGATGTTCTGTTGAGTCGAAGATACTCTAATACCTTGTCCAATTAGACAAGAACGGCGTTGGATGGCAGCGGGAAGGGTCTGAACACGGGACTATCGAGAAGACCGAACGAATGTGCGCACGACAAGGCAGCCTTCAATACATTTCTTCTATATCTACTACACTTCTCTGTCTCTCTCTCTGTCTCTGTCTGTCTGTCTTTCTGTCTGTCTGTCTCTCTCTCTCTCTCTCTCTCTCTCTCCCTCTCTCTCTCTGTGTAAATCTGAAATCGTTAACGCTATTATAAAGTACAAGTTTTCAATATAGATCTAAATATTACTAGTTTCCCATTCAAATGACTACAGCCTGACACTAAATAATGCTTACAATAACTCTGTTAGTCCCGCCAGTCAGCACGTCAACACTGGTACTACACTTACTGGTCACATGTCATCTCTGTCCACACATGCACACACACACAAACTTTTGTGTCTGACCACATTGAATTTTATGAGGCTGAGCGGTAAAGCGCTTGGCTTCTAAACCGGGGGTCCCGGGTTCGAATCCTGGTGAAGACTGGTATTTTTATTTCGGAATCCTTAGGTGCCTCTGACTCCACCCAGCTTTAATAGGTACCTGACATTAGTTGGGGAAAAGTAAAAGGCGGTTGGGTCGTTGTGTTGGCCACATGACACCCTCGTTAACCGTAGGCCACAGAATCAAATGGCCTTTACATCGTCTGCCCTATAGACCACTAGGTCTGAAAGGGGAACTTTACTTTACTTTACATTGCATTTTACCATCATTTGCTTCGTCACTTATTAACTTATTACAGAGATTTATTCACACTTTTTGCAGATCATTTTGTATTATAGACAAATAGGCTATGTAGTCTCACGTAGATCAAGTTAAGGATGCCCAAACATTACACCAGGATAAGTTAAAAACATACTAAACAAGGGGGGTGTTGCGGTCGTAGCGCATCATGGTGTGAATGAAAATGGTGCGGATTTTTAATGTTGAACGGAAGTGAGATTAAATTGGGAAGCTAGAAAGAGATGAGCATGAAGCCAGTGAAATTATGATGTTAACGTAATTTGTGATATAATTAAAAGTACTTCTAAAGTGAAACCTGAGAGCATCTTTGCATTGTCATATTATTTCAAGAGTCTTTTGTCATAACAAACCTTATTTTATATAGTCTATGAACTTCATTCAACTCTTAATGAGTACCTTAAAGTAATTGGGGAAACTAAAAATGATTGGTCTCTGTGTTAACTACATGAAATACTCGTTAATCTCAATCCATGTGCATTATATTATTTTCATTATAAGTCGCAAGGTCTGAAGATATCCCTTGATTTGCAGGTCCAATAATCGACGATGAAGTTCTTAAATCTACCATTCCAAATATTGAGAATCCTCGCCTTACATCGTGTAGAGTTACTGCCCCTGATTTCTCAACAAAATTGTATTTTAATTTGAAGTGCGGGCCAATCCTTCTTACAGAGCACGTCTCATTTTGTACCGAGTCTTGTGCTTTATTTACGATTGGGCTTTAAGATTTAGTCTGTACGTGTGTGTGTGTGGTGGTGAGAATGTGTATTAATATCTGTGTGTGTGTTTGTGTCTGGGTGTGTTTGTTAGAGATTTTGCGGATGTCCATTTTAGTCTCCCCTTTCCTAGCTGGTTAGGTCTGGAAGGGAATTAACTCTGTTGCTAATCCTTTTATCATTGAATAGAGCGTTACGAACTTTCAGATCACATCAGAGGCATGGTCAGAGGCGTAGCCTAGGTGTCTATCAGGGGAGCTGAAAAGGAGGGAAACAGAGGAGAGCACAATGCTATTGAAGGTTTAGGAATTCAGCGCGATAAAGTTATTTGTTTGATAGAAGGCACATTTCTTATCTTATAAAATACAGACGTTACTTAAAAAATAAGATAATAACGTCCTGCGCGTGTTCCTAGGTCAATATAGTCGTCCCTGTTAACCAATGACTGAAATTTAACCAAGTCATTGGTTTTCCTGGCTGGCTCAGGCAACCCCTTCCATGCTCTAATAGTACTAGGGAATAAGGAACATTTGTACACTTTTTTCCTAGCATATGGAAAGAGGAATGTGCCTTATTCTTTGTGTCTTTCTGATGAATTTTTTGGGTGATGTGGCAGGTCTGTAGCAGTACCGCCCTCTGACAGGCAACGAGAATCGTCTTAAAAATGTTAAGGGCCTTGAAGGTATCTTTGAGTTGGCATTTTCCACTCGTTTAATACTATAATGGGGTCTATTTTCATTTTAGATTACTTCCATAAACGCTTAATCTCCAAGCATAGGTTCCTATATTTTCGTTGTTTTTCCATTTCAGTTTTTCTTATATTATGAGACAGTGGTACGCTGATGTCAATAATGGTAGCGGTTTTTTCTTTATTATCAATAAACAGGGCGATTAAAATCTACCGTTTTGTCAGTCATAGTAGGCCTATCCCAGTACAATACGTGATCAGTAGACTCGAGAACCTCTTGTGGTGAGTACATATATTTGTAATTAATATTATTATGATAAAAGAACGAGTATTCTTTCTCTGGCGCAGCCAGGGTCGAGGTTCGTTAAAGGGAAACAAAATTCATCGTAGTCCCTTTATCAGTTTCCACTGAGGAATTTTCTGGGGATTTGGCATGTCTGCAGCAGTACTGCCCTCTGACAGGCAACGAGAATGTTCCTAGGAATGCCAAGGGCCTTGAAGGTATCTGTGAGGTCAGTTATTATTATCCGCTCGGTTGATATAACAATGGGGTATATTGTTGTTTTAGAAAGCTTCCATAGACGCTTAATCTCCAAGCCTAGGTTCCCATATTTTCGTTGTTTTTCTAACTCAGTTTTTCTTACGTTGTGAGATAGTGGTACGGCAAAGTCGATAATGGTAGCGGCTTTTTCCTTTTTATCGATGAGCAGCAGATCAGAGCGATTAAAATATACTGTTTTGTCGGTCAAAATAGGTCTATCCAAGTACAGCAGATAATCAGTAGACTCGAGAACCTCTTGTGGCGAGTATTTGTAATAAGGAGGAATATCCTTCCCGATCAAATTGTGTGTCAAAGCCAAGTGTTGGTGTATTAGCTTTGCAACTTGGTTTTGGCGGCCTAGCTAGGCAGATTCCGATAGGGCTGAACATCCTGCCATTATGTGTTCAATTGTTTCGCCAACATTTCCACATTTTCGGCATTTGTCAACAATATTGAGTTTTAGGATATGTTTCTCGTAATTTTTTGTCCTAATTACTCTGTCCTGTATTGCTGTAACAAAGCCTTCAGTTTCAGGGTAGAGATGGCCTGCTTTGAGCCATGTTAATAATAATATTATTATTATTATTATAATTAGTAGTAGTACTACTACTACTACTACTACTACTACTATTACTTTTACGTATTACTATTACTATTATAATTATAATTATTATTATTATTGAAATTTTCGAAAAACCTTTTAACCTTCTATTAAACTTGTGTATTTAACCTTTGGTTTCAATAATAGAATCGTCTTATCATGAACTGTCTGGGAATATTTCTAGAGATGGGGTCAATCTTCGCTTTCTTTAAATTTAATTCCTAAGAGTTTAACTTTTTCTAAGTAACATAAAAAAACACACTCTATATCATTTGGTATTGCGTAAATGTCATAGACCCAATTATTAGATATCTGAATAGTTTCACCATCAATGTCGAAGCTCATATTTCTACTCCGGAGATTAATTTGAAACATTGGAGACAAAAAGAAAATCTAAGAACGATTTTATTTTTTATTATGTAGATCAACATTATTTTTTACGTTAATAAAATGTATATCACGACATTTCAGTTCTTATTTTGTTTTATATTATTTTTTTTGTTTCGTTTATGTGTTTTGCGGTTATCGAAAAGGAAAGCTTTTGTTGTTTTTTAGCAGCCCCCGTAAGGGGAAAAGCCACTATTAGGTTTGTGCAAAATGTCTGTCTGCTCGTCGTTCCTTCTGCCACACTCAGATCTCGAAAACTAGAAGAGAACTGTGTGGTAAAACGCGTGTGAACTTAACATTGGTTGGGAAAATAAAGGAAGTTGGTCGTTGTGCTGGCCACATGACACCTTCGTTAACAAGATGACATGTACATCGTCTGCCCTACCCTATAAATCTTAAAGTCTGAAAGGGGTACACACTAGTTACATCTAGTGATCTATTTTAGCCAACAGCCTCTTTACTACTAGTGATTTTTTTACACTAAGAATTAATCACTGGAAGCTGCACATTGTTGTCTTTATTTACTAGACATTCGCTATTTACGCTATAAGATGTATTTTAATAAAATGTATGCATTATCTCAGTAATCAATCTCAATTGAGAGGCGCGAACTTCGATGAGCATAGTAAATAAGCGAAATTTTTTTTTCAAATAAAAAAAGCGTTTAAAAAGGGAAAGAACTGCTTATTTACAAACAAATTTCTCAATACTGTAATTATAATTTAATTCCCTTTTTAGTATCAGACAAAAATATGAAATAACCACTACATTTTTTTTATTCATGTTTCGTTAGGGACAAGAAATAATTGTGGCAAGTTTCAACTTGATCCTAGAAGTGGAAGTCAGAGAAATAAATTTTTTACCAGACAGACGTGTGGATTTAATACAAGTTTTTTTAATAATGAAAAGGCGGGGCTAATATGAGGATATAGTTTGACATTCAATCAAGGCTGAACTAGAAGTAGATAACTCTCCTTGAGACTAGACGGCTGACTAGTGAAAAAAATATTTAATATTTTTTCTTAAATACTTTGCTTAATCATACTACCGTATTTTGTACGCCGGATATACCAAATGGCTTGCCATTTAATTTCACACAAAAACAAACTCGAGAGCGACTCATTCGTGGTCAATCATACTTATGCATTGCGTCGATTTGGCAAGTCGTACTCGATTAAGCAATGGAGAAATATTTTGACCTAGAAACTTTTTAAAAGGCATGCATGGTTCCACAAATATGAAGTTACAAAATAAAAAGAAGAAAATGAAAATTGGAATGAGAATTAAATGTGATACACGCCGATATATTTTCTATAACTACAACTCTTATTATTATATTGGCCAAAAGATATCGTCTCCAAAATATAAATATATAGAAATATCTACTGAGTAATTTTTTATGGTATATTCTTTCTTCCCCGACCTCTACATATTATTTTGTAAGACCCTTTTAGCCATCTTGCATCCAAATCCATGGAACAAGACATGATTAAATCAACATCTTCTGGCCTGACAATCCCTTAGATTTATTTAT